>QRDG01002399.1:34482-119430 GCA_012064385.1 Puccinellia tenuiflora | reverse complement strand
TTGAGAGGTCAGCAATTATCAGCAAGATTTGCGGTGATATCACGCACGCAGAATCAAAACTCGGACTTTCCAGGGAGGCGACTTAGTGCTCTACTTGTCCAAAACAGGGAAAGGGATGCACCAAGTTACTCCACCATGGGAAGGACCGGTCGTCATAAGCAAGAACTTGCACAATGGGTCGTACTATCTAATGGATGTACGAGAGCCAGCAAGTGAAAGAAAAGGAGCTGCCACAGCACATATGCTAGATCCTTATGCAGAGGCAAAGAGGCCGTGAAACATAGCTCAGTTACGTCCTTATTATACTTAAAGTTGTAATAGCTTTATGAGTTGAAAGGCAAAGAGCCCAGTAAGCCATGCCTAGATGTAATCAAATTATTATGATCAATGAAATAAAGCCGGCTTCTGTGAATATGAGTCCTTTAGTCGAATCACCCAGTGAGTGTGCTTTATTCTTTAACTTTGATCATCAAGTTCTTGGGGGCTTGCTTTTCAGTGAAAAAAGTTAAGCTTAGACTCATGAACCCGGCACAGTAGCCGAACTTTACCCAATTTTCTCACTGGTAAGTTAGATGCATCCTGCACAATGTGACTAATCTACAGGCATGACTCGTCTCCGGCTCTTATGAATCCAAAAGGACATGAGGTGTCAGGAGTTTGTCAGCACAAACTGTAAGAGGAGTCATGCAGGGCCTACTTATTCATCAGTGGATAATTAGACGGGTTATAAGAACCACAGAATGACTTGCATAGATAGTACATATTAATCTCATAATTTAACAAGAAAGTCATCATAAGCCGATTGGCACAATTTCAGAACAAGTAGTTCAAAAAACCTAACAAGGTTTAAGCACCAGCAGTGCATCATTACAAAGTTTAAATACTAATAGCACAGCATTACATAGTGATCAAAAGTCATTCAAGGGATTGTCTTCCAGAGGAGTCGACTTCTCAGCCGGAATCGGGGAGTCCTTCTTTACTGGAGACTTGTCTTTTGTTTGGGCAGCAGAGGTAGGAGCCGGTTTCACAGGAGGCTTGGTGGCGACTCTCTTCGTCTGAAAACCAGTGCCCCTGGGGCTCTTCATATGCTTAGCCAGCTCTGCTTGTTTCTGGGCGTCTCCAGAGATAGCTCTTGAAGGAGTGGGCGCAGCAGGAGTCTTCAATGTGGGCTCGGCACCAGGAACAGGAGCCGCCGGCGATGAGGAACTCGGCCCAGTAGAAGAGGATGGAACACCAGCTGGGTCCTGTGAGGGGCGGCCAAAGTTTACGATCTCAGGAGTCTCTGGAGCAACTCTTTTGTTCTCCAAGTCATAGTGATGAACCCATACCTCAGGGTCCATCTTGTTGGCAATCTCACAAGCATATGGCCGCACCAGCTTCTCCTCAGCCTTGAAGTCATCTTGGGTGAAGGGTTTGCCATCCTCATGTTGCTCTGGCTTCCCCATAGTAAGCATTGCTGGCTCCAAAACAGTGGGGTAATAGCTATGGGCTAGAGCAAGGATCCTGATGTACGCTCTCCTCAAAGAAGATTGCTTCCACAGCCGCATATAACCTGGTGCCCTAGATAACTCGTCCACCAGACATTCAGGCTCTTTGGGGCACTTGCCCTTGGCATTCAGATACTTGACCACAACACGGGCTCCTTCTTGCAGCCCATGGCAATAATCCAGCATCTCATGCAATTGCTTGCTTGTGGGCAGTTTGAGCTTTGGGGAGTCAACCCCTGCAGAAAAGGAAACCAAAGAGTGATGGTTTAAAAGCAGTTCAGAAATATGCAAAAAGGAAGCAAGCAAAAAGTACAAACTTACCGAATATATGTTGGCACATGGCCCCAATGCCCTTGCGGCAAGTGTCGAAGACAGCTTTTAGATCATTGTGTGCCTTTTGGGCAACCCTTTTGGCATCTGCCGACTCTTTCCTCACTTGCTCCAGTTGAGCAGATAAGACCTTCAGATCATTCTCAAGTTGAAGGGAGCGTTCCTTTTCAGCTATAGCAGACCTGGCACTAGCAGCTGCCTGGTCCTCAAGCTCCTTCATATCTCTCTTCATCTTGGAGATAATGCACTGCAATCACAAAGTCAACTTTTTACAAGTCAGAATTCACAAGTCAGTTTCATAAGTCAAGCAGAGAACTCATGAGCTCCAAGTCGTCACAAGTTAACAACTCGGCGCTTGGGGGCTACTCAGGAGTTAGTTTTTCTCTTACAACCAGCAGGCATGGGTCCTAGTCAACAAGTCATCAGCTCCAAGTCGTCACAAGTCAACAACTCGGCGCTTGGGGGCTACTCGCAGATCAGAATTTTTCTTCAAGTTAAGTACCAATAATTTACATGGATTAGTAGCTCCAAGTCGTCGCAGGCTGACAACTCGGCGCTTGGGGGCTACTCGTGGAAAAGTTTTTTGGTTCACGAACCCGACAGATAACAAATCAGTAGCCCCGAGTCCTAGTAGAGCTAAGGGCTCAGAGCTTGTGGGCTACAGTGTGCGAATTTTTCCTACACAGTAGTTGAGTTCAATTTCAAAGCAAAGCACCTATCCTAGTCACAAGTCACCGCAGACAGGTGCTTGGGGGCTACTGGAATAGGAGGATACTAAAAAGCATAAAGGGTAGATGTCAAAAGGCTTACGCTATGAATCATGTGAAGAGATCTAAGAGCCGCTTGCTCATCATCCTTTAACCTGGCAGATTGATCGTTCAAGTCAACTGCTTCAGCATAGGCTTCAGAGAAGGACATGTTATCAGCTACCCGAAGTCGGCTGTAGTCAGTAGATGACTTGGTCTTGATGTTTGGTGGAGCTGTAGGAGTCGCCTTTGAAGGAGCTGGCTGATCTTGAGGCGCAGCGTCAGGAGTCTCAGTCCCAGAAGAGGGCTGGACAATCTGTGGAGTCGCCGCCCGAGTCCTTGAAGGGGACTCGGGAATGATGGGAGTTGTGGTTGCACCAGCAGATGCAGCAGTGGAGGGACCTGTCCTCGTGCTTGTTGTTTGAGAAGCCGAAGGAGGGACAGGTCCACGACCAGATGTGACATCAGCCATGCCTGGGAGCTTGGTTACCTTGACACAAGGCCGAGCCCTGAAACATACAAAGACAGAAGTCAGCAATAAATCTAGTGAAAGGGGAAAAAGCAGAAGTTATTTGAATGCAAGTAGAGTAAACAGAGGAGTCTTACCCAACATTGGTTTCCAGGTCCAAGGAGGCCTGAGAGTCTGAAGAAGGCATAGACATGCCGGAGTGGTAGGAGTCGTCCTTGCAGGGAGGAGAAGCCGACTTCCGTTGGTGCGAAACAGGCAGAGGATCAGGAGTCTCTGCAGGCCCGTCGGAGCGCAGTTTTCTCTTCCTAGCAGCGATAACACTCTGCACATGTTCTTCAGGCTTAGCAGGTGAGCGAGTGGACCCAAGGACTCGTGAAAGTGGTACCTTGGGAACAGCCTCTCGAGACCCATTATGGGAAGCTGGGGAGGAAGAAGAGTGGCTCTTGGCTGAGGACTCTTCAGACAAAGATGGCTGAGCAGCAGCAGTCCCAGAAGTGGTGCGAGCTTGCTTAGTTGCAGGAGCCTTTGGAGAGGACTCATCTTCATCAGTATCCTCCACAATGGGAGCCTCTTGAGAGGACTCCTCTTCAACGACATTCTCGGTAGGAGCCTCTGGCGAGGACTCCTCGTCATCAACATCATCTTCAACGGGAGCCTCCTGAGAGGACTCCTCGTCTGCTTCGTCATCATCAGCACCTTCTGCCACAGTGGTTTGCTCTATGACAGGGTCCTCTTCTTCAACCTCAGCCTCAGCTTTAGTTTTGTTCTCTGTGTCAGCTCCAGAGGCCGGCTTCTAGAAGGAGTCGGTGAGCTGCAAGGAAAGTCAGAAAAAATGGGTTAGAAAGCGATACAAGCAAGAGCAAGTTAGAAATGAGGTAAAGTTTAAAGCTTACATCGGGAGCCGGGTTGGTGGAGCAGAAGGGCTGGAGCCCAAAATGTTCCTGGTCCTTCACAGGCCGCCCAGTCAGTTTTTTGATGAGCCGACCGAGCTCAGGACCATCGGATAGCTGCTCTGTCACCCGGAGGTCGTCACCCGCACATCGAGTGTATGAGCAAATGAGCCGAGTTCTAGGACTCAGGGGCTGAATCCTCCAAGTTGTCCAGCAGCGGACTAGGTCCATGTTCTCCAGATTGTGGGATAGGAGGGCCCGGATCCGAGTGATCAAAGACTCGACTCTTGGCCGGGCGGCCTCTGAGCATCTAGCCTTCATAAGGGGAGTCGCCCGGAGGCGATCCTCAGAGAACAGAGGAAGTTTAGGTTCACCTGCAGGGGAGGTATCCTTGCAGTAGAAGAAAGTTTTCTGCCAATCTTTGATGCGGTTAGGAAAAACTGGCTTTGGAAAGACAGAGTGGAGGCGCCGTTGAAGAGCAACGGCGCCGCATTGAAGGAGAGGGCCCCCAGAAGTTTCGGGCTGGGGGTTGCAGTAGAAAAGTTCGAGCCAGAGGTTAAGATCGGGCTTGATTTGGAGATAATCCTCACACAAAGTGAAGAAATTGGACAGAGTGAGGATAGAATTGGGAGCCAAGTCGTGAATCCGAAGCTGATAGAGCTCAAGGAGTTGGCGGAAGAAGAGGTTACCGGGTGGAGTGAATCCGCAGAACAGGTGCTCTGTGAAGATCACCACCTCATCCTTCGCGGGAGTGGGCACTACCTCATCCCCTGGGGCCCGAGCCTTCACATTGGACGGAATTAGGCCGGTCGACCGGTGCGTCTTCAATTGCTCGGAGGTAACCGTGGATCCACCCCAATCGGCGGAAATCGATCGCCTCGATGAAGATTTGGCGGCGGCGGCCGCGGCGGCGATGTCCACTGTCCTGCTCGATGAGGGAGCCTTGGCCTTGGGAGCAGCCTTTGCGCGCTTGGGAGCCATGGCGAGCGGGCGGTGTGTGCTGAGCGCGGGAAGAGATGAGCGCAAAGAGAAAGGGGAGATTTGAGCTGAAGGGGCAAGTGAGGGTTTTGAGACCTAACCCTTCGCAATTTATAAAGGGGTAAAAACCCTAGAGAGTTACAGTGGTGGTCCACAGTAATCTGTGGATAACGATTCGGTGATAAACGATTCAGCGGCTAAAAGCCAGACAGGAAATTATAATAGAGAAAAACTAAAGTCACAGAAGTGGAAGGAGCCGGCTTGTCTCAGAATGGCGAGTCCTGTGACAGTGAGAGTCAAGTTATTTAGTCCTTGTTCACAAGAGTCATAACAAACTCGGCCTGCTAGTGCAAAGGCAAGGGTGGTGGCTTGAACAAAGGATGAGGATGGACTCATTTTATATATGTGATGTGTTTTTACGCAGGAATTCCTCTTGGAGCTAGCAGCAGCCGACTTCTGAGTTGATGACTTAGATTGAAGAAATCGAACAAAGAAGTCGACCCAAGGAGTCAGAGGAAGCCGCAAAGCTGCGCCCAAGATAAATTCGGGGGCTACTGATGGGGGGATACTTTATAGGTAGCCCCATGGACCCGGAAAGTAGACCCGCCAAGACCAAGAAGGCCAAAAGCCGAGTCACGTATCAAGTCGCATGGGCTGGGCTGAAGACAAGCCGACCAAGGCCCATGATAAAGAAGGGACTCGTCAGAAAGGAGTCCAAGTACAACCCGGAGCCCTAACTTGGAAAGGTCAAGACGTAGAGTAGGACTCCGTGTTCTAGTGTGACTCGTTGTAACTTGTAAGTCCAAGGACCCGGCCGCCTTTATAAGCGGGGTCCTGGACCTTAGATTGGGAAGCTTTAGAGAGAAAGAGAGATACCAAGTCGCCGACTCCCAGAGAGGAGTCGGAACCCTGTAATCGATATCAGATCTAGAGCAATAAAGAGAAGCAGGAAGTAGGTCTTTACCTCTAATCAAGAGGGGCCGAACCTGGGTAAATCTGTGTCCCTAGGCGAGATTAACCTCTCCTACGTACTTCGTGCATCAATGGCCCCAGAACTCACCTTCCCAAAGGAAGGACTTGCCGTGACAACCCCACGACAAGTCCTCTTTGAGGAGAGCCTCCATCAGGATCCTTGTCCTAGCCCACAGCTATTACCCTACTGTCTTAGAGCCAGCTTTGCTCACTATGGGAAAGCCAGAGCAACATGAAGATGGCAAACCCTTTACTCAAGATGACTTCAAGGCTGAAGAGAAGCTGGTGCGCCCCTATGCATGTGAAATTGCCAACAAGATGGACCCTGAGGTATGTGTTCATCACTATGACTTGGAGAACAAGAGGGTTGCCCCAGAGACTCCTGCGATCGTAAACTTTGGCCGTCCCTCACAGGACTCAGCTAGTGCCCCTTCTTCTGGTGTGCCGAGTTCTTCTTCCCCAGCAGCTCCTGTTCCTAGTGCAGAGCCTGTATTGAAGACTCCTGCTGCGCCAACTCCTTCAAGAGTTACCACTGGGGGTTCCCGAACTCAAGAAGAAGAACTGGCTCAACATATGAGGAGCCCTCGAGGCACTGGTTTCCAAACGAAGAAAGTTGCCACCAAGCCTCCTGTGAAGCCGGCTCATGCCTCTACTGTACAGGCCAAGGACAAGTCTCCTACGAAGAAGGACTCCCCAGTTCCAGCCGAGAAGTCGACTCCTCTGAAGGATCATCCTTTGGATGATTTTTAGACTTTTTGTAATGCTGCACTACTGGTGCAAAACTTTTTTTTTGTTTTTTGAACTATTTGTTCTGAAGTTGTGCCGATCGGCTTGTAATGACTTGCTTGTTCCACTGTGACATTGTTATGTCTTATCTATGCAAGTCATTGTTTGGTTCTTATAACCCATCTAATTATCCACTGATGAATAAGTAGGCCCTGCATGACTTCTCTTACAGTTTTTGCTGACAGGCTCCCAACTTCTTATGTCCTTTAGGATTCACAAGAGTTAGAGACAAGTCATGCCTGTAGATTATTCATATTGTGCAGGTTGCATCTAACTTACCAGCGAGAAAATTAGGAAAAGTTCGGCTACTGTGCCGGGTTCAAGAGTCTAAGCTTGACTTTTTTCTCTGAAAAGCAAGCCCCCAAGAACCTGATAATCAAATATAAAGAATAAAGCGCACTCACTGGGTGACTCGACTAAAGAGCTCATATTCATTTAAGCCGGCTTTATTTACTGTGATCATAATAATTTGATTACATCTAGGCATGGCTCACTGGGCTCTTTGCCTTTCAACTCATGAAACTATTACAATTTAGGTATAGTAAGGACGTAACTGAGCTATGTTCCATGGTCTCTTTGCCTCTGCATGTGGATCTAGCATATGAGCTGTGTCAGCTCCTTTACTTTCACTTGCCGGCTCTCGTACATCCATTAGATAGTACGACCCATTGTGCAAGTTCTTGCTTATGACGAACGGTCCTTCCCATGGTGGAGATAACTTGTGCATCCCTTCCCTGTTTTGGACTAGGCGAAGCACTAAGTCACCCTCTTGGAAAGTCCGAGTCTTGATTCGACGAGCATGATATCGCCGTAAGTCCTGTTGATAAACTGCTTATCTCTCAAGGGCTAACTCCCTTGCTTCTTCGAGTGCGTCCACCGAGTCCTGACGAGCGAGTTCGTTCTCTGTCTCGACATAATTGGCGACTCGTGGCGAGTCATGGAGTAAGTCGCTAGGCAGGATGGCTTCTGCTCCGTACACCATGAAGAACGGTGTGAAGCCAGTAGACCTGTTAGGAGTTGTCCTTATGCTCCAGAGCACTGCTGGTAACTCCTCAACCCAACGCCCGGCGGCTCTTAACAAGGGGACTCCGAGCCGAGGCTTAATTCCCTTCAGCAACTCCTGATTTGCCCTCTCTGCCTGCCCATTGGACTGCAGATGTGCTACTGAAGCTAGGTCGAGTCTGATGTTGTTCTCACCACAAAACTTGGTTATCTCTCCAACTGATAAGTTGGTCCTATTATCTGTAATGATGCTATGAGGATATCCAAAGCGTGTTGCTATCTTTCTGAAAAATCTCACTGCTGATGCTCCGTCGACTCTGCTGACGGGTTCGACTTCCACCCACATGGTGAACTTGTCAACTGCTACTAGCAGATGGGTCTTGTGGCAGGGCGACTTTGAGAAAGGACCCACCATGTCAAGCCCCCAAACTGCAAACGGCCAAGTGATAGGAATAGTTCTGAGTTCTTGGGCTGGCACGTGGTCTTGCCTTGCGTACCTTTGGCATCCATCACAAACTCGCACTATCTTTTCTGCGTCCAGATGCGCTGTTAACCAAAAGAACCCGTGCCTGAAAGCTTTTTGACACCAAGGATCTAGTGGATGCATGATGACCACAATCACCTGCATGAATCTCTTGCAATATTTGCCTGCCTTCCTCCGGAGACACACATCTCTGGTAGACTCCAGTGACACTCCTTCTGTACAACTCGCCATCAATGACTGTGTAGGACTTGCATCGTCTGATGAGTTGTCTCTATTTGACTTCATCCACTGGGAGTTCACCCCGAAGGAGATATGCAAGGTAGGGCTCTGTCCATGATGGTATTGCCCGTACTGCTGCCACAAGTGCCGACTCTGGATCTAGGAAGGCCAACTCCTCCTCTGAAGGCAATTTGACTGATGGGTGGTGAAGTTCATCCACAAATACGTTTGGAGGTACTTTCTCTCATCGAGAGCCGAGTCGTGATAATGCATCTGCAGCCTCATTCTTGCGTCTGTCAATATGCTCCACTTGATAACCAGAAAAGAACCCGGCTATCTGTTCGACTGCTCTTCTGTAAGCTGCCATGTTTGCATCCTTCGAGTCCCAGGTTCCAGATACTTGCTGGGCTACGGGATCCGAGTCTCCAAAGCACCTGATACGCTTGATGTTCATCTCCTTGGCCAAACGCAGACCATGTAGCAAGGCTTCGTACTCTGCCATGTTGTTTGTACAATCAAAGTGCAACTGGAGGACATATTCCAACTTATCTCCTTTAGGCGAAGTCAAAACCACGCCGGCTCCTGAGCCTTCTAACTGCCTGGATCCATCGAAGTGCATTATCCAATATTTAGTGCAGGGTGAGCTTGGTGAGGATGTGAAGTATGCCCAGTCATTGACGAAGTCGACCAAAGCTTGAGACTTGATTACTGTCCTAGGCTCATATGTGATATGGTAAGGACCCAACTCGATTGCCCACTTAGCAACTCGACCTATTGCATCTCTGTTACGTATAATGTCAACTAGCGGTGCTGAACTCACCACTTTGATTGGATGCTCTTGAAAATAATGCTTAAGCTTCCTACTTGCAAGGAAAACTCCATAAACTAACTTCTGCCATTGAGGGTACCTTTGCTTTGAATCTATGAGGACTTCACTGATGTAGTAAACAGGCCTCTGTACTGGGTACTCTTTACCTTCCTCTGCATGCTCCAAAACTACTACTGCGCTGACAACCCTTTCGTTCGCAGCCACATATAATAGCATGGGCTTCTTATCTGTAGGAGCTGCAAGTACTGGTGCTGATGATAGGGTTTTCTTCAAGTCCTCGAAAGCATCGTCGGCTTCTTTGTCCCATAGGAATTTGTCTGACTTCTTCAGGAGTCGGTAGAGAGGACCCGCCTTCTCTCCGAGTCTTGAGATGAATCTGCTTAGGGCTGCTACACAACCAGTGAGTTTCTGAACGTCCTTTAGACAAGTCGGCCTCTGTAGGTTGTGAATAGCCTTGATTTTCTCTGGGTTAGCTTCAATGCCTCTTTCTGAAACAATGAAGCCTAGGAGTTTGCCTGCAGGGACTCCAAAAACACACTTGGTTGGGTTGAGCTTCATCTTGTACTTGCGCAAATTGTCAAAGGTTTCTGTCAGGTCCGCTATCAAAGAGTCGGCTTTCTGAGACTTGATAACCACATCATCCACATAAGCGTGAACGTTCCTCCCAATCTGTTCCTTGAAACAGTTCTGGATGCATCTCTGGTATGTAGCTCCTGCATTCTTGAGCCCAAAAGGCATTGTCATATAACAAAACGCTCCAAAGGGTGTAGTGAAAGATGTCTTCAGCTCATCCTCTTTCATGAGTCTGATCTGATGGTAACCTGAATAAGCATCCAGGAAACAAAGTAACTCTGACCCTGATGTGGAGTCAATGATCTGGTCAATACGAGGCAAAGCAAATGGGTCCTTAGGGCAATGCTTGTTAAGACCCGTGAAGTCGATGCACATACGCAGCTCTCCTGTTTTCTTTGGCACTAGTACTGGATTGGCTACCCACTCTGGGTGAAAGACTTCCTTGATGAACTCAGCTGCAAGGAGCGGAGCCACCTCTTCTCCAATGGCTTTTCTCCTGTCATCGTGAAACTTGCGCAGACCTTGCTTAACTGGTCTTGCATTAGGGTTAACATGTAAGCTGTGCTCGGCGAGTTCTCTCGGGACACCTGGCATGTCAGATGGCTTCCATGCGAAGACGTCCCGGTTCTCTCGGATGAACTCGACGAGCGCGCTTTCCTATTTGTCAGATAGATGTGCCCCAATGACGAACTGCTTGGAGGAGTCGCCTGGGGTGAATTCCACTGACTTGGTATCCTGAGCTGACTTGAACTTCATCTTCTCCTTTGTGGCCGGCTTTTTGAGGACTGAGTTGTCCTCCGGGTCCACATTTGCTTTAGAGAATTTGAGCTCCTCTTGAGCACAAGCTGTCTCGGCCATAGCTGCATCTCCTAGTTCACACTCCAACGCCATTTGTCTGCTGCCATTAACTGTAATGACTCCTGCTGGACCTGGCATCTTGAGCTTCAAGTAAACATAACATGGCCTGGCCATAAACTTAAAATATGCTGGTCGACCAAAGAGAGCATGGTATGGACTCTTAAGATCTACTACCTCAAAAGACATAATTTCTGAATGAAAGTTCTCCACTGTGCCGAAAGCAACCTCAAGATAGATCTTACCGATGGGCTTGGCTGACTTCCCCGGTACAATTCCATGAAAAACTGTCTCAGTGGGTATTAACTGCCTATCTTGCAGCTGCATCCTCTTGAATGTGTCATAATACAAGATGTTGATACTGCTTCCACCATCCATGAGTACCTTGTTCAATGTGTAGCCCCCAACTTGAGGTGCTACTACCAAGGCTAGCTGCCCTGGGTCGTCGACTCTTGGTGGATGATCTGCCCGACTCCATGTGATGGTTTGCTCTGACCACCTGAGCCACTGTGGGACTGCCGGCTCCACTGTATTAACAGCTCTAACTTTCAATTTCTTGGCACGCTTGGACATGCTTGTTGTAAAGACATGATAACTGCCACGATTCGTTTTCTGTGGCCGAGTTCTGACATAATATTGCCCATTGTCATCGTGAAGCTGCTTCGGGTTCTGCTGGAACCCGCCCTGCTGGTTGCCTCCTCCTTGAGGTAGGTTAGGATTATTGCCGGCTCCTCCACCGTGGTTGTCGGCTCCTCCATCACCATTGTTTCCTCTATGTCCATTGTTATTGCCCCTATTTCCTGGTCCTGGGAACCTGCCACGCTGCAGATCCACACACTGTCCCAAGGTATGACCACACTTCCCGTTTCTGGCATGTTTAGGGCATGGACTCGCCAGAACCTCCTCTGTGGTTGGCCTACGCCCTTGATATCCTTGAGAATTGTTGTCCTTGCGTCTGACCCCAGTATTTGTGTTAGCTACCAGGTCAGAGCTATCTCCATATGGCCGTTTGTTACCTCCCTGGTTCTGATTTTGATTCTGGTTCTGGTTCTGACTATTGCCACCATGTCCTTTATTCCCCTCCTCCTGATCCTTTGTTTTGTCTGTGGCAGCATGCTTATTGGCACCCGCCATGATTTCGCAAATCGTAAGGGGAATACCTTGATTCAGGCTCTCCTTCATACGACCTAGCTTCCAACTCAAGGGATTGTAACTATAGTTTCTCTCCATTGCCATTAGCACTGAAATTGGTGGGAGTCCTTGCGAGGAGTTGATGATCTCCGACACCCGCTTCATCCAATGCCTTGCAGACTCGCCCTTTTTCTGAACAAACCGCTCCAAGTTCTCTATCGTACTGAGCTTTTTGCATGTTCCCTGGAAGTTCTGTATAAAAGCCGCCTTCAACTGCTCCCAAGAATTGATTGATCTAGGAGGCAAGTTACGCATACAAACTTTGGCTGCTCCTTCCATCATAAGGTACATGAATTTGGCGCACAGACTGCCTGTGGCATTGCGAATACTCATCGCCATCTCATATGTGCCCAACCAAGAAGTTGGGTCCATGTTGGGCTCGTAATTAGGAACTTTGTGCGGCTCCTTGAAGTCGTTGGGGAAGGACTCGGACCTGATGGCATCTGACAGGCACTCTGGTCCTGTTAGTGAAGGAGAAGCACCAGGAAAAGTCACCTCTGTGTGCACCCGGGTTGGCTGAGGCTAGTTAACTGCACCAGCTAGGTCTCTATCCCTCTCAGCCTCCCGAGCCCTGGCTGCCTCCCTCTCTCATCGTTGTCTCGCTTCATCAACCACCAGCTGAGCTCATGAGGCAGTTGGTATGTTTGCCCTGTTCCTCTCTTGCTCACGGTGCCTTGCGCTGTGGAGTTGGCCGGGTGAGACTCACCGTGTCGACTCCTTATGCCAGAGTTGAACGGTGTCGAGTGCAGCCTACTTGCATCTGGAAACGCTGGATAAAGAGCTTGCTGAGTCATTGGTGTCTTCAACATCTCAATAGCACGGAGGGTCTCCTGTCCCGCTGGTCCTTCTGGTATCTCGATGTTCTCTAGTCTCATAGTTGCCGCATGAACGTTGTCCATTGGATTAGAGTAATGTCCTTCTGGAGTGCGAAACCTGCCAGGTGGAGGTCCCATACCACCCGTTGATCCTCCTCCGACTCCTCCCTCAGGTGGTGGTCCGTTGCCGCCTGGTCCTTCTGGAGGTGGTGGTGGTGGTGGTGGCGGTGTTGCTCCTCCTCCTGCAGCGCCTCCTGCAACTATTGAGCTCCCTCGCCCGGCTCCTGCGCCTGGACCATTGGGTGTGCTGAACAAAGCGGTTGGATTTATAATGACTACATCACGCAGGGGACTCCTGGATCTGCGATGCTTAATTGAGGTGAGTTCTTCTTGACGACTTCGCACTACCTGGGCCTCAGCTTGGACCCGGGCCCGCTCTTCTGCCAATCTGCGATTTGCCTCTGTGATTTCCGCTAGTTGCCTTTTTCTAATGTAGCACGAGCATTGGCTAACTCAGTTGCCCATTCTGCTGCGTTACTTGCGTTGATTTCCTTGTCAGCAAAGTTGGATCAAACTGGTTTCCGCCGTTTCCAGACATATAGACTCCAACGACGCGGGCACGTACTGGTGACTCCGCATAATCTTCTTCCTCAATACCATACCCAAGCCGATCTTCGAACAAGGGCAAGATGGATTCTGAATTGGTGTCGTAATCTGGCTCCATACATGGCTCTGCCAGCGATTCCTCTTCATTGTTCACGACGAGTTGTTCCTCTGGTTCGGCAACGATGCCAACTTCTGATGTGCCGACCGACTCCTCGCCGTTGGACTCGACAACGACTGTAGGCTCTGATAATGATTCCGCCGAGTTAGCACGAAGTCCTGACATGCAAACCATGCCAACGAACACATTGATTCCTCCAAAGACGAGCTGATATCCCTCGTCGACTTCATGCATCTCTGAATTCCAACCGGAGTCATCAATCTCGGTTTCTCCGTGCTCATCAGTGTAGACTCGCCCGATGGCGAGTTTCTCCACGGCCCAGCGAGCGGCTCCCACGATCTCAACTCCTTTCATCATAGGCCCCACGGTGGGCGCCAACTGTCGTGGGGTTATCACGGCAAGTTCTTCCTCAGGGAAGATGAGTTCCGGGGCCATTGATGATCGAAGTTCGTAGGAGTTGTTAATCTCACCAAGGGACAAGGATTTACCCAGGTTCGGCCCCTCTTAATCGAGGTAAAGACCTACTTCCTGCTTCGGCTTTATTGCTTGGACTTAGTTCTCGATTACAAGGTTCCGATTCCTATCTGAGGAGTCGGCGACTATGGATCTCTCTCTGGTTTCTCTAGGGCTTTAGACTTATCGATCTAAGGTCCAGGGCCCTCCTTATATAGATGGCCGGGTCCCTGGATTTACAACTTGCACCGAGTCACACTTAGACACGGAGTCCTACCCTAGGTCTTGGCCTTCCAAGTTAGAACTCCGGGTTGTACCTGGACTCCTTCCTGACGGGTCCCTTCTTCGTCATGGGCCTTGGTCGGCTTGTCTCCAGCCCAGCCCATGTGACTTGATGCGTGACTCGGCTTTGGCCTTCTTGGTCTTGGCGGGTCTACTTTCTGGGTCCATGGGCCTACCTATAAAGTATCCCCCCATCAAGTACGAAACCTGCCAGGTGGAGGTCCCATACCACCCGTTGATCCTCCTCCGACTCCTCCCTCAGGTGGTGGTCCGTTGGTACCGTTGCCGCCGGGTCCTTCTGGAGGTGGTGGTGGTGGTGGTGGCGGTGTTGCTCCTCCTCCTGCGGCGCCTCCTGCAGCTATTGAACTCCCTAGCCCGGCTCCTGCGCCTGGACCATTAGGTGTGCTGAACAAAGCGGTTGGATTTACAATGACTCCATCGCGCAGGCAACTCCTGGCTCTGCGATGCTAAATTGAGGTGAGTTCCTATTCGCGACTTCGCACTACCTGGGCCTCAAATTGGACCCGGGCCCGCTCTTCTGCCAATCTGCAATTTGCCTTAGTGATTTCCGCTAGTTGCCTTTCTAATGCAGCACGAGCACTGGCTAACTCAGCCGCCCGTTCTGCTGCGTTACTTGCGTTGATTTCCTTTGTCAGCAAAGTTGGATCAAACTGATTTCCGCCGTTTCTAGACATATAGACTCCAACGACGCGGGCACGTACTGGTGACTCCACATAATCTTCCTCCTCAATTCCGTACTCAAGCCGATCTTCGAATAAGGGCAAGATGGATTCTGAATCGGCGTCGTAATCTGGCTCCATACATGGCTCTGCCATCGACTCCTCTTCATTGTTGACGACAAGTTGTTCCTCTGGTTCGGCAATGATGCCGACTTCTGATGTGCCGACCGACTCCTCGTCGTCGGACTCGACAACGACTATAGGCTCTGATACTAATTCCGCCGAGTTAGCACAAAGTCCTGACGTGCAAACCATGCCGACGAACACGTTGATTCCTCCAAAGACAAGTTGATAACCCTCGTCGACTTCCTGCATCTCTGGAGTCCAACCGGAGTCATCGATCTCAGTTTCTCCGTGCTCATCAGTGTAGACTCGCCCGATGGCGAGTTTCTCCATGGCCCGGCGAGCTGCTCCCACGATCTCAACTCCTTTCATCATAGGCCCCACGGTGGGCGCCAACTGTCGTGGGGTTGTCACGGTAAGTTCTTCCTCAGAGAAGATGAGTTGCGGGGCCATTGATGATTGAAGTTCGTAGAAGTTGTTAATCTCGCCAAGGGACAAGGATTTACCCAGGTTCGGCCCCTCTTGATTGAGGTAAAGACCTACTTCCTGCTTCGGCTTTATTGCTTGGACTAGTTCTTGATTACAAGGTTCCGACCCCTATCTGGGGAGTCGGCGACTATGGATCTCTCTGGTGTTGCTGATTCTAGGTCCTCGATTCTGGGGTTTCTCTCAAGCTCATCGATCTAAGGTCCAGGACCCACCTTATAAAGGTGGCCGGGTCCCTGGATTTACAACTTACACCGAGTCACACTTGGACACGAAGTCCTACTCTAGGTCTTGGCCTTCCAAGTTAGAACTCCGGGTTGTACTTGGACTCCTTCCTGACGGGTCCCTTCTTTGTCATGGGCCTTGGTCGACTTGTCTCCAGCCCAGCCCATGTGACTTGATGCGCGACTCGGCTTTGGCCTTCTTGGTCTTGGCGGGTCTACTTTCCGGGTCCATGGGCCTACCTATAAAGTATCCCCCCATCAGTTATAAGAACCAAAAAGACTTGTATAAAAGGATACTAGCATCACAACATCAAAAGCATAAGTCTTTACTACAGAAGTCGGACAAGCGGCACAAGTTAAGTATTACACCTCAATAATCATCGAGCACATGGCTCTTCTCAACGCTTTCTTGAGTTGCATGAGCCGGAGCAGCAGGAGTTCAGTTTTTCTATCTTGTCAGCATAAAGTACATGAGTCCCAAGCTGTTCACTACAACAACTCGGCACTTGGGGGCTACATGTTATCAAGTTTTCAGTTTAAGTTAAAGGGAAGTTCAGAGTTGGGAGCTCCAAGTTGTCGCAGGCCAACAACTCGGCGCTTGGGGGCTACTCACGGATCAGATGTTTCTACAAGTTAAGCAACAATCAAGTTCAAAAAGTTTTAACTCCGAGTTGTCGCAGGCCAACAACCCGGCACTTGGGGGCTACACCGTTCCAAGCTTAAGGACATGAGTTATACTTCAAGGAGTCCCGAATCGTCGCAGGCAAACGACCCGACACTCGGGGGCTACATCATCTGAAAGGTATGAGTTATCAATACAAGCTCCAAGCTGTTACAATTTAACAACTCGGCGCTTGGGGGCTATACATATAGCGGTGTAAAAAAAGCTCGAGCAAAGTCACACAACTCGTCAAAAGGACTCGGAGAAAAATTCCGACTCGCTTCAAAACAAGCCGGCAGGAGAAGCCGGCAACATGTACGCCAACAACCCGGGAACGTCTACATCGACGACTCGGCAATGTCTACATCGATGACTCGGCAATGTTTACATCGACAACCCGGCAATGTATACATCAACAACCGGGCAAAATCTACATCGACAAGCCGGCAAAGTATACATCGACAACCGGGCAAAATCTACATCGACAATGCAGCGCCCTGACCCCAGAGCTATACAGTGAAACGTTGTGCAACCGGTCATGCTACATAATCAAGGGTTACTGGGGTTACCAATCCCAGGCCAAAACACATTGGCAGGCGTGCTCGGAATACATCATCGGCACACAACACCTCGATCATGCCATAAGCTCAGACATCGCTTTCACGTATAACAAAGAGACCAAGACTGCGGAACAACTGGCACATCACAGACTCTACGACACAAAGATATCATAGTTCAACTCATATAATTGAGAAAGATAGCAAATGACACATCAGAGGTCACTGACCCATCATTACAACAAGCGGAAGCAAATTTAAAGTTGTCTAAACAACAAGATCCAAATTATGGCCTAAGAGGCCTACAGATAATTATCCCGTGCCCGCCTATTCCATGACGTCCCAAGCTGCCACCTGGGAGCCCCAGACTACTCGTCGAAGTCAACGTAGAACCCACCTTCCAGTTCGGTGGCGTCCTCCTCTGAAACAAATAGTAATCAACAAAGCAAGGCTGAGTACGACGTACTCGCAAGAATTAATAGGGAGATATAGGCCCGATGGTGACGGAGACTTCAAAGTTATATAACTGGTTGTTTTGCATAAAGCTAGTTTTTCCTTCCGAAGACTAGGACTCATGGCATCGTCTAATCAGAAGGTTTTCATAAGGGGATAAGAGTAAACTTTTCCTCTTCGGTTCACGGGGAACCTACTGTAATCAGCAACTCCACTTATCTCCACCAAGGCACTCCCTCGAAGAAATGAACCTTTTAACACACGTTGATTAGGCAACCTCTAGTTGCCATTTGATTAAAGGTTCAGGTTCTCTATGATCTCACCTATCTCACCAAGATTTGTCCATAACCGTGGACACGGCTTTTCAAAAGATTAAACCCTACAGGGGTGTACTGTTTTTACCATTGGTACCATCCGACCCTTGCCTGATCATTTAGCTCTCTTCCGGGGAAAGCCGGCAGGGCAGGCGCGGTTAAACCTTTACAAAGCATGAGACTATCCAAGGGTCATCGTGACGACAGGACAAGTTCAGTGCCTATTTCAACACCCTGCCCCATCGCCACTCCTATCACCTCCACCATCATCATCACCTTCGGCCACACACTCGCAAATGGAAAGCGCAAACTAGAGGACCCTAGGATACGCCCGCACTAATTATTCGGTTAGTAAGGAGCCCATACTCCCACCTTTGGAAGCACGCTCGGTTCTTGGCTCAAGCGATAAGAACTCACACCTAGGCGGCCAGAATGAGACAAAACACCAACGACCTTGTTGGCAACTCATCCAAGCCTTTTATCAAATTAAATATTGACACAAGTATCCACCACTATCCGAGCATTTCATCCACTTCACAAGTACGGAAATAATCAACAAACAACTCTAGCATTCGACTAAGCATGTCTAGGCATATCTAAGCATGACATACAACAGATATGATTTATCTCAGGCCAACACTTCAATCTATGGTTCATAGGTGGGGAAACAGATAATGGTTCAGGGAACATGCAATTGATAGGATATTATATACACTGACCAAAACTTGTCACCAGAATCGAATGCAATAATATGGTGGATAAAATACTTGGGTAATATGAGATATGCCAAGAAGGTTAGGTTAGCTCTTGCCTTGCTGGTAGTACTGGTCGCGCTGGTTGTCAAGGTATTGTGGTGGAACCTCGACTCCAGAATCTACCGAAACACAAACAATACAAGAAAGGAAATAAATAACACGAATACAAGGTGCAATGCACAATCATGATGATATGGACATATTATGCATTGAAAAGGTATTGGGCATGTCCCACAAGTTAAATGGAACCCCTAAATTAAATATCACAATTAACGGGTTAAAACTCCATCTTTAACTTAGTGATTTGCGTTATTTATCAAAACGTCCAGTACTGAAATATGGGTCCTAAATGCATGAAAATGACATTATTAGATAGGTATTAACCTACTGATCATTTTGGTACCTTGTTTGCATTTTTCCGATTAACGGTGAAGAAATGGTGATTTAAACGGTTATGCGATTTAAATCATTTTAACCAATTCGAAATTAACATCAAAGGAAAATTTATTTGCATGCTGTGATATTAACATAGATAGATAGCATTTGCCTTGCTGGTCATTTTGGTATATCATTTGCAATTTTTGAAGTAATATTTAACAAGTTATGATATTTCCAATAATTGGTGTAATTCTGCCATTTTATTTAATTTAATTAAAACAGACCATTTAAGTTTAACCAAAAATCCAACTAATGGCAATAACCTGTAGAGTTTATTTAGCTCACTACCAGGAAAAGCATTATAGGGAGGTTGCCTATCTGTGGCGCACCCTTAATTTATGCGCCACAAAAAATTATTCTGTGGCGCATGGCTGTCGATGCGCCACTGAAATGTGAACATTTTGTGGCGCATCCTTAGCCCATGCGACACAGAATATCAACTTTCTGTGGCGCACTGCACGCCATCCGCCACAGAAAGAGAGACTTCTGTGGCGCACCACTCTTAATGCACCACAGAATACGCGTGGGCCCCACCTTCAATCAGTGGGCCGTGGTCCATCTCGGCCTTTTCTGTGGCGCACCGTGGCTGGTGCGCCACAGAAATTCATCTTTCTGTGGCGCATGGAGAAGGATGCGCCACAGAAAGTTGAATTTCTGTGGCGGACTAGCCACGGTGCGCCACAGAATAGTGCAGCACTTTTTCACCCCATGCACCCCCCCCCCTGGATCGCCTTTTCAGTTTTCCACCTAGTGAAAGAAAATGATAAAAAATTCAAAAAATAAAATCATTTCAGATATAGGGAAGGTTTAGGGTCTATTTGTTAGGAAAAATTTGAAATACACATTTTGACTTTTTTTCCAAAAGTAGGTGAAAAAATATTAAAACGGGCATAACTTTTGCATACGACGTCGAAAAAATGCGAATAATACCTTAAAAAAAACTAGAGAAAATTTCGGATTCGATGGCACCCGGGTTTACCCGGTCAGCAATTCACAGAATCCTCAAATTCCAAACCAAAAAAAAGTTATGGCCAACAGAAGAATTTTCCCAGCAAAATAAAAAAAATCAAAAAAAGGGAAAAAAATTCTGTGGCGCACCAATGCCAAGGATGCGCCACAGAATTATTGGGCAGGATTCGAAATTTTGAATCCCGCCCAATAATTCTGTGGCGCATCCTTGGCATTGGTGCGCCACAGAATTATTGGGCGGGATTCGAAATTTTGAATCCCGCCCAATAATTCTGTGGCGCATCCTTGGCATTGGTGCGCCACAGAATTTTTGGGCGGGATTCAAAATTTGAATCCCGCCAGCCCCCTTCTCCCTCTCTTTTCCCTTTTCTCCTTCTCTCCTCCACTTTTCCCTCCACTTCTCCCTCCACTTCTCCCTCCACTTCTCCTCTTCCTTTCTCTCCCCTTCTCCTCCCTCCTCCATCTCTTCTCCTCTCCTCCACATCTTCTCTACTCCTCCTCCACCTCCACCTCCACCTCCACCTCCACCTCCACCTCCACCTCCACCTCCACCTCCGGCGACCTCCTCCACAACTCCGGCGACCTCCACAACTCCGGCGACCACCTCCACAACCCCGGCGACCTCAACCTCCGGTGACCTCCTCCTCCACCCCGGCGACCTCCACCTCCGGCGACCTCCTCCACCTCCGGCGACCTCCTCCTCCACTCCGGCAACCTCCTCCTCCACTCTGGCGACCTCCTCCTCCTCCACTCCGGCAACCTCCTCCTCCACTCCGGCGACCTCCTCCTCCACCTCCGGCGAACTCCGGCGACCACCATCCTCCACCAACCTCCGGCGACTCCCTCCTCCACCCATCTACGGCCTCCAAAAAAACGAAACGAAACGAAATTCCGGCGACCAGATCTAGATCTGGCCAGATCCAGATCTAGATCTGGCCACCCTTTTTTTTGAAATTCAAAAAAATTCTGTGGCGCATGGTAAGAGGGGTGCGCCACAGAAATATTTCTGTGGCGCACGGTGGGTGGGTGCGCCACAGAAATATGAATTCTGTGGCACACCTGGCCTGGTGCGCCACAGAAATGTGAGAATTCTGTGGCGCACCAAGCCAGGTGCGCCACAGAAAATATTTTTGTGGCGAGAATTCTGTGGCGCACCCAGCAAACCTGGGGGTGCGCCACAGAATTGCAATTTGGTGCGCCACTGATAGCCCTTTCTGTGGTAGTGGCTGAGCAATTTAACATATTATTTGCATTTTCTGACATATAAAGCTCTAGGTATGAATTTCCAAAAAATTGAATAACTAATAGGTGATTTTGTATTTCACATTTAAATTCAAAATTTTCAATTCAATTGCATGCGTGAGTTATATATTTGAACAGGTTATGAATTTAGAAACCTTCTGATACCTTATTTGCAATTTTTGGATCTACCAATTAAAAGATATTGCATATACCAATTTTCTGTTAATTTTTGAAAATGGAAAAGAGATGAACGATGACATCATTGTGACATCATCGGAGGGCAGCGGTTCTATTGATCTCAAATTCGTTGGCTCCGGTCGAAATTGGTCGCGGGCAAGTGTTGCACTAGCTAGAGGAGAAGGAGAGGAGCACAGGGGGCGGCGGCATGGACCATTTGGTCGCCGGAGTGAGCTCCGGTGACCATGGCGCGGCGGCGGGCAGCGGTGCTCGATGGGACAATGGCACAGAGCAGAAAAGAGAGGGAGGAGAGGATTGGGTGCACCGTGAGCTCACCCTGGAGGTGATGGCGATGACGGCAAGGCACGGGGAAGCCGGACGGCGACGCCACGATGCTCGGCGCGGCGGCCGTGGTTGACGATGGCGCGGACGCACGCGTCGGTTACGGGCATCCCCGGTCCGATTCCGCTGGTGGGGGGCCGAAGGCGAGGCGGCGGAGCTCGTGGTGCGGACGGCTTGCTCCGGGGCGGCGCAGGACGGCGGCGATTGGCGCGGCAATGGCGGCGGCTCGACGGCGCACGGAGAACTCGACAGAGGAGAGGTAGGGTTAGGGTTTCTAAGGGGAAGGAGCAAGGGAGAGAGGAGAGAGCAGGGGCAGCACGTCGAGGCTTCACTTATCGAACCAGGGGGCCAGGATGCGAGGGCGCAGGGGTGGACACGGCGACGGCCGGGCCATGGCGCCAGTGCTGAGCACTGTGGCGCCAGGGAAGAAGCCAACTTTGCAGATAACCCCCTGGAAACTTTTGAATGAATTGCAATTTGGTCCAGCAGCAGGTTTAACAATTTAACTGAGGCACCAGGACATTTTTATAAAATGTGCAAAAATTCATATAGGCTCAATTTAACTTTTAGAACCTCCACAAAATTTGGTGTTGCAATTTAAAATGTTTTGGACAGCATTTGTTCACAGGATTTAAATAAAGCCATTTTTGACAATTTCCAAAATATAATTATTTGGAGCACTTAGTATTTCCAAAAATAGTGAAATTATTCATGGAGGCTCCCCCCAATAATATTGAAGCTTCCCATGATTTTAGTTGAATTTTTGAACAGGTTTAACTTGGTTTCAAAAATAGGAATTGGTTTAACTCAAATTTGATGTCCCAAGTTATTTAATTGTTTGGTAAAATTTGACTTTGCCAAATCATTATGAGATGCATTCTTGGAACTTCGTGGACAAATATGTGAGCTCAAGAATATTTTATTTTGCCAATTTGAGCAATTGCATTTGGGTTGGATTTTTAGGAAGTGTTTGTTTCCTTTTAATGTTTTCCATGTGTTGCTTTATTCAACTTAATCAATTTAAATGAGTATGTAATGATGCAATGCAAAGCAAAAGTGAAAATTTTACTCATATTTTAGGGTACCAAATTTGGGCTGTTACAAATCTACCCCCATTACAAGAATCTCGCCCCGAGATTCCTAGAGTAGGAAGAGGGAAGAGGGAAGCATGACTACCCTTAACTTCAACGATCTTCTTGATCCCCCGATGATATTCCTTGTTGCAGAGAGTAAGGTAACAAGCATGACGTGCCGACGAGAAAGGCAGAAGATAGTTCAAGGTGATAGACAAGTTTTCTCCAAGGGTTGGAAATATGAACTTTGGACAAGACCATAAGCCATTGGGGAAAACTAGGAACAACTTGACCAAACAAAGGTCGAGCAGGGGATAGGAGAAATGACCGAGAGACATTTATAGCAAACCCACGTTAATGTTCTCCTCGATGTTCTAGATACCACTATCAGGCTTCGAAACAGCCTTCAATAGGTCATCAAGTAGAGGTCGGACCTTTAAAATTGCAAAGAGACCATAAGGGCAACTTCTAGAATAAGTAGCACAAAATCTCATGGAGAGTGGTTTAATTTTACGAAAGGCAAGAGGATATCACAATAGACCTTCCAGTTAAGTAGGGCAACCACCACCTCAAACTTGCCGGATTTACACAAGGCCTATGTTATACTCTTAAGGAACACCAACCATCATTTCTGCTTGAGATTCAGATTTGGTTAAGCATGCGGATATTTCAGACTTGACATGTCCGAGGGAGGAGTTACAACAGTTAACGAGAGGTAAGGGTCTCAAGTATTGACTATAGCGTCAAGCTCCATGACATGAGCTAGATTGCGAGGGGAAGATTTGCTTTTCCAAACGAAACAGATGTGGTCTTTAGAGTTTCGACACGAATCTAACTTATTGACCGAAGGTGTGCACCTGAACAAATGGACTTGGTAGCACGGTCAAACTTGGCTTGATGATCAGATTACCAATCATGCCAAGAGTGCCATCAAAGTCCCTGGATGTCAAAGCAATATCATTTGCTAAGAATATCCGATTACCACATCAATATGCATCCTCAACAATCTCGAGCCCGAGTAGCTCGGATGTAGATGGATAAGGTAGGGTAAGATCATCACTTCATCAAGTACATCATGAGACTAAGCACGACCTCTTGATATAAAAGAGTGTGACACGCTAAGGTTGAACAGAACAAAAGCTAGACAAGCATCTTATTCTGCGGATTACAATACTTTGACCTGGCCGAGAAATGGACAAGGTACCGGAGTTTGTTTCTCCTAACATCCCGATGTGGAATGTATTGACGGACCACAAGGGTAACATGCATCGGAACACACCAAGGCACGATAAGATTTGACTGTCAACATACAGACACAGGTCGACAACAGATTAAGAGTAAGGAACATGCTTTAGGGGAAAACCCAAGATGTTGCAGAAGCACAAGATAGCATTCTTCCAACAACTCGTGCTGAAAGGATTTTACTAACAGGTGTTATTGGAGGAAACACAACATAGGTGGGAAACTCGCTAAGAGCAATCTTGTCGTGACCCATATGGTTTCATGACAGAATAACCGGCTATAGCTAGTGATAGGGAAGAGCCTTGTTGCCTCAATACAATTACGACTACAACCACCAACTTGAAGATCAACTTCAAACATGGCCAGCCTGACGTAGGGTTGGACAATTAACACCAGGTTTCAACGGGAAGGATTTTGGGTTAAAGATCAGCTTCAGGTACTTGGACTCACAAGTAGCATAATGCTCACATGGGTGACAACCCTCATGAACCATTACACCAAAATTCCAATACAATCTGGGACCTTCGGTTCAAGATCTTGGACTAAAACAAAGGAATGTCTTGACGATCCGCACTACTTCCTCTCTTCGGGCTTTAGAAAGGGCAGACGAGTAGAGCTAACTAGTAGACTAAAGGTAGAAGCCAACCCCGTGAACCTAAATTCTTGAATCGCCAGACGAGCAGAAGAACCGCTAAATCAAATAGAGGTAAGATGTCTCCGAGATTAGAGGGAATTGGGTAAGGAGTAAAAAGAATCCTAAGATGGTTTTCACAACTCCTTTTAGTTCATAAATAATTTTTACCAACTCTAGACTCAACATCGACCAATAGAACGGGTTTCCTACAGGCAGTACTGCTCTGATACCAATTTGTAGCGCCCCGACCCCAGAGCTATACAGTGAAACGTTGTGCAACCGGTCATGCTACATAATCAAGGGTTACTGGGGTTACCAATCCCAGGCCAAAACACATTGCCAGGCGTGCTCGGAATACATCATCGGCACACAACACCTCGATCATGCCATAAGCTCAGACATCGCTTTCACGAATAACTAAGAGACCAAGACTGCGGAACAACTGGCACATCACAGACTCTACGACACAAAGATATCATAGTTCAACTCATATAATTGAGAAACATAGCAAATGACACATCAGAGGTCACTGACCCATCATTACAACAAGCAGAAGCAAATTTAAGTTGTCTAAACAACAAGATCCAAATTATGGCCTAAGAGGCCTACAGATAATTATCCCGTGCCAGCCTGTTCCATGACGTCCCAAGCTGCCACCTGGGAGCCCCAGACTACTCGTCGAAGTCAACGTAGAACCCACCTTCCAGTTCGGTGGCGTCCTCCTCTGAAACAAATAGTAATCAACAAAGAAAGGCTGAGTACGACGTACTCGCAAGAATTAGTAGGTTGATATAGGCCCGATGCTGACGGAGGCTTCAAAGTTATATAACTGGTTGTTTTGCATAAAGCTAGTTTTTCCTTCCGAAGGCTAGGACTCATGGCATCGTCTAATCAGAAGGTTTTCATAAGGGGATAAGAGTAAACTTTTCCTCTTCGGTTCACGGGGAACCTACTGTATTCAGCAACTCCACTTATCTCCACCAAGGCACTCCCTCGAATCTCCCTCGAGGAAATGAACCTTTTAACACACGTTGATTATGCAACCTCTAGCTGCCATTTGATTAAAGGTTCAGGTTCTCTATGATCTCACCTATCTCACCAAGATTTGTCCATAACCGTGGACACGGCTTTTCGAAAAGATTAAACCCTGCAGGGGTGTACTATTTTTACCATTGGTACCGTCCGACCCCTTGCCTGATCATTTAGCTCTCTTCCGGGGAAAGCTAGCAGGACAGGCGCGGTTAAACCTTTACAAAGCATGAGACTATCCAAGGGTCATCATGACGACAGGACAAGTTCAGCGCCTATTTCAACACCCTGCCCCATCGCCACTCCTATCACCTCCACCATCATCACCATCATCATCACCTTCGGCCACACACCCGCAAATGGAAAGCGCAAACTAGAGGACCCTTGGATACGCCCGCACTAATTATTCGGTTAGTAAGGAGCCCATACTCCCACCTTTGGAAGCACGCTCGGTTCTTGGCTCAAGCGATAAGAACTCACACCTAGGCGGCCAGAATGAGACAAAACACCAACGACCTTGTTGGCAACTCATCCAAGCCTTTTATCAAATTAAATATTGACACAAGTATCCACCACTGTCCGAGCATTTCATCCACTTCACAAGTATGGAAATAATCAACGGACAACTCTAGCATTCGACTAAGCATGGCTAGGCATATCTAAGCATGACATACAACAGATATGATTTATCTCAGGCCAACACTTCAATCTATGGTTCATAGGTGGGGAAACAGATAATGGTTCAGGGAACATGCAATTGATAGGATATTATATACACTGACCAAAACTTGTCACCAGAATCGAATGCAATAATATGGTGGATAAAATACTTGGGTAATATGAGATATGCCAAGAAGGTTAGGTTAGCTCTTGCCTTGCTGGTAGTACTGGTCGCGCTGGTTGTCAAGGTATTGTGGTGGAACCTCGACTCCAGAATCTACCGAAACACAAACAATACAAGAAAGGAAATAAATAACACGAATACAAGGTGCAATGCACAATCATGATGATATGGACATATTATGCATTGAAAACGTATTGGGCATGTCCCACAAGTTAAATGGAACCCCTAAATTAAATATCGCAATTAACGGGTTAAAACTCCATATTTAACTTAGTGATTTGCGTTATTTATCAAAATGTCCAGTACTGAAATATGGGTCCTAAATGCATGAAAATGACATTATTAGATAGGTATTAACCTACTGATCATTTTGGTACCTTGTTTGCATTTTTCCGATTAACGGTGAAGAAATGGTGATTTAAACGGTTATGCGATTTAAATCATTTTAACCAATTCGAAATTAACATCAAAGGAAAATTTATTTGCATGATGTGATATTAACATAGATAGATAGCATTTGCCTTGCTGGTCATTTTGGTATATCATTTGCAATTTTTGAAGTAATATTTAACAAGTTATGATATTTCCAATAATTGGTGTAATTCTGCCATTTTATTTAATTTAATTAAAACAGACCATTTAAGTTTAACCAAAAATCCAACTAATGGCAATAACCTATAGAGTTTATTTAGCTCACTACCAGGAAAAGCGTTATAGGGAGGTTCCCTATCTGTGGCGCACCCTTAATTTATGCGCCACAAAAAATTATTCTGTGGCGCATGGCTGTCGATGCGCCACTGAAATGTGAACATTCTGTGGCGCATCCTTAGCCCATGCGCCACAGAATATCAACTTTCTGTGGTGCACTGCACGCCATGCGCCACGGAAAGAGAGACTTCTGTGGCGCACAACTCTTAATGCGCCACAGAATACGCGTGGGCCCCACCTTCAATCAGTGGGCCGTGGTCCATCTCGGCCTTTTCTGTGGCGCACCGTGGCTGGTGCGCCACAGAAATTCATCTTTCTGTGGCGCATGGAGAAGGATGCGCCACAGAAAGTTGAATTTCTGTGTCGCACTAGCCATGGTGCGCCACAGAATAGTGCAGCACTTTTTCACCCCACGCACCCCCCTGGATCGCCTTTTCAGTTTTCCACCTAGTGAAAGAAAATGATAAAAAATTCAAAAAATAAAATCCTTTCAGATATAGGGAAGGTTTAGGGTCTATTTGTTAGGAAAAATTTGAAATACACATTTTGACTTTTTTCCAAAAGTAGGTGAAAAAATATTAAAACGGGCATAACTTTTGCATACGACGTCGAAAAAATGCGAATAATACCTTAAAAAAAACTAGAGAAAATTTCGGATTCGATGGCTCCCGGGTTTACCCGGTCAGCAATTCACAGAATCCTCAAATTCCAAACCAAAAAAAGTTATGGCCAACAGAAGAATTTTCCCAGCAAAATAAAAAAAATCAGAAAAAGGGAAAAAAATTCTGTGGCGCACCAATGCCAAGGATGCGCCACAGAATTATTGGGCGGGATTCGAAATTTTGAATCCCGCCCAATAATTCTGTGGCGCATCCTTGGCATTGGTGCGCCATAGAATTATTGGGCGGGATTCGAAATTTTGAATCCCGCCCAATAATTCTGTGGCGCATCCTTGGCATTGGTGCGCCACAGAATTTTTGGGCGGGATTCAAAATTTGAATCCCGCCAGCCCCCTTCTCCCTCTCTTTTCCCTTTTCTCCTTCTCTCCTCCACTTTTCCCTCCACTTTTCCCTCCACTTCTCCTCTTCCTTTCTCCTTTCTCTCCCCTTCTCCTCCCTCCTCCATCTCTTCTCCTCTCCCCCACATCTTCTCTACTCCTCCTCCACCTCCACCTCCACCTCCACCTCCGGCGA
Organism: Puccinellia tenuiflora; assembly: GCA_012064385.1. Classification (NCBI taxonomy): domain Eukaryota; kingdom Viridiplantae; phylum Streptophyta; class Magnoliopsida; order Poales; family Poaceae; genus Puccinellia; species Puccinellia tenuiflora. The sequence continues at coordinate 91,201 of QRDG01002399.1, read as the reverse complement.
CCTCCTCCACAACTCTGGCGACCTCCACAACTCCGGCGACCACCTCCACAACCCCGGCGACCTCAACCTCCGGTGACCTCCTCCTCCACCCCGGCGACCTCCACCTCCGGCGACCTCCTCCACCACCGGCGACCTCCTCCTCCACTCTGGCAACCTCCTCCTCCACTCCGGCGACCTCCTCCTCCTCCACTCCGGCAACCTCCTCCTCCACTCCGGCGACCTCCTCCTCCACCTCCGGCGAACTCCGGCGAACTCTGGCGACCACCATCCTCCACCAACCTCCGGCGACTCCCTCCTCCACCCATCTACGGCCTCCAAAAAAACGAAACGAAACGAAATTCCGGCGACCAGATCTAGATCTGGCCAGATCCAGATCTAGATCTGGCCGCCCTTTTTTTTTGAAATTCAAAAAAATTCTGTGGCGCATGGTAAGAGGGGTGCGCCACAGAAATATTTCTGTGGTGCACGGTGGGTGGGTGCGCCACAGAAATGTGAATTCTGTGGCGCACCTGGCCTGGTGCGCCACAGAAATGTGAGAATTCTGTGGCGCACCAAGCCAGGTGCGCCACAGAAAATATTTTTGTGGCGAGAATTCTGTGGCGCACCCAGCAAACCTGGGGGTGCGCCACAGAATTGCAATTTGGTGCGCCACTGATAGCCCTTTCTGTGGTAGTGGCTGAGCAATTTAACATATTATTTGCATTTTTCTGACATATAAAGCTCTAGGTATGAATTTCCAAAAAATTGAATAACTAATAGGTGATTTTGTATTTCACATTTAAATTCAAATTTGTCAATTCAATTGCATGCGTGAGTTATATATTTGAACAGGCTATGAATTTAGAAACCTTCTGATACCTTATTTGCAATTTTTGGATCTACCAATTAAAAGATATTGCATATACCAATTTTCTGTTAATTTTTGAAAATGGAAAAGAGATGAACGATAACGTCATCGTGACATCATCGGAGGGCAGTGGTTCTATTGATCTCAAATTCGTTGGCTCTGGTCGAAATTGGTCGCGGGCAAGTGTTGCACTAGCTAGAGGAGAAGGAGAGGAGCACAAGGGGCGGCGGCATGGACCATTTGGTCGCCGGAGTGAGCTCCGGTGACCATGGCGCGGCGGCGGGCGGCGGTGCTCGATGGGACGACGGCACAGAGTAGAAAAGAGAGGGAGGAGAGGATGGGGAGCACCGTGAGCTCACCCTGGAGGTGATGGCGATGACGGTAAGGCACGGGGAAGCTGGATGGCGATGCCACGATGCTCGGCGCGGCGGCCATGGTTGACGATGGCGCGGACGCACGCGTCGGTTACGGGCATCCCCGGTCCGATTCCGCCAGTGGGGAGGCCGAAGGCGAGGCGGCGGAGCACGTGGTGGGGATGGCTTGCTCCGGGGCGGCGTAGGACGGCGACGATTGGCGCGGCAATGGCGGCGGCTCAACGGCGCACGGAGAACTCGACAAAGGAGAGGTAGGGTTAGGGTTTCTAAGGGGAAGGAGCAAGGGAGAGAGGAGAGAGCAGGGGCAGCACGTCGAGGCTTCACTTATCGAAGCAGGGGGGGCCAGGATGCGAGGGCACAGGGGTGGACACGGCGACGGCCGGGCCATGGCGCCAGTGCTGAGCACTGTGGCGCCAGGGAAGAAGCCAACTTTGCAGATAACCCCCTGGAAACTTTTGAATGAATTGCAATTTGGTCCAGCAGCAGGTTTAACAATTTAACTGAGGCACCAGGACATTTTTATAAAATGTGCAAAAATTCATATAGGCTCAATTTAACTTTTAGAACCTCCACAAAATTTGGTGTTGCAATTTAAAATGTTTTGGACAGCATTTGTTCACAGGATTTAAATAAAGCCATTTTTGACAATTTCCAAAATATAATTATTTGGAGCACTTAGTATTTCCAAAAATAGTGAAATTATTCATGGAGGCTCCCCCAATAATATTGAAGCTTCCCATGATTTTAGTTGAATTTTTGAACAGGTTTAACTTGGTTTCAAAAATAGGAATTGGTTTAACTCAAATTTGATGTCCCAAGTTATTTAATTGTTTGGTAAAATTTGACTTTGCCAAATCATTATGAAATGCATTCTTGGAACTTCCTGGACAAATATGTAAGCTCAAGAATATTTTATTTTGCCAATTTGAGCAATTGCATTTGGGTTGGATTTTTAGGAAGTGTTTGTTTCCTTTTAATGTTTTCCATGTGTTGCTTTATTCAACTTAATCAATTTAAATGAGTATGTAATGATGCAATGCAAAGCAAAAGTGAAAATTTGGCCCATATTTTAGGGTACCAAATCTGGGCTGTTACAAATCTACCCCCCTTACAAGAATCTCGCCCCGAGATTCCTAGAGTAGGAAGAGGGAAGAGGGAAGCATGACAACCCTTAACTTCAACGATCTTCTTGATCCCCCGATGATATTCCTTGTTGCAGAGAGTAAGGTAACAAGCATGACGTGCCGACGAGAAAGTCAGAAGATAGTTCAAGGTGATAGACAAGTTTTCTCCAAGGGTTGGAAATATGAACTTTGGACAAGACCATAAGCCATTGGGGAAAACTAGGAACAACTTGACCAAACAAAGGTCGAGCAGGGGATAGGAGAAATGACCGAGAGACATTTATAGCAAACCCACGTTAATGTTCTCCTCGATGTTCTAGATACCACTATCAGGCTTCAGAACAGCCTTCAATAGGTCATCAAGTAGAGGTCGGACCTTTAAAATTGCAAAGAGACCATAAGGGCAACTTCTAGAATAAGTAGCACAAAATCTCATGGAGAGTGGTTTAATTTTTTCGAAAGGCAAGAGGATATCACAATAGACCTTCCAGTTAAGTAGGGCAACCACCACCTCAAACTTGCCGGATTTACACAAGACCTATGTTATACTCTTAAGGAACACCAACCATCATTTCTGCTTGAGATTCAGATTTGGTTAAGCATGCGGATATTTCAGACTTGACACGTCCGAGGGAGGAGTTACAACAGTTAACGAGAGGTAAGGGTCTCAAGTATTGACTATAGCGTCAAGCTCCATGACATGAGCTAGATTGCGAGGGGAAGATTTGCTTTTCCAAACGAAACAGATGTGGTCTTTAGAGTTTCGACACGAATCTAACTCATTGACTGAAGGTGTGCACCTGAACAAATGGACTTGGTAGCACGGTCAAACTTGGCTTGATGATCAGATTACCAATCATGCCAAGAGTGCCATCAAAGTCCCTGGATGTCAAAGCAATATCATTTGCTAAGAATATCCGATTACCACATCAATATGCATCCTCAACAATCTCGAGCCCGAGTAGCTCGGATGTAGATGGATAAGGTAGGGTAAGAGCATCACTTCATCAAGTACGTCATGAGACTAAGCACGACCTCTTGATATAAAAGAGTGTGACACGCTAAGGTTGAACAGAACAAAAGCTAGACAAGCATCTTATTCTGCGGATTACAATACTTTGACCTGGCCGAGAAATGGACAAGGTACCGGAGTTTGTTTCTCCTAACATCCCGATGTGGAATGTATTGACGGACCACAAGGGTAACATGCATCGGAACACACCAAGGCCAGATAAGACTTGACTGTCAACTAACAGATAAAGGTCGGACAACAGATTAAGAGTAAGGAACATGCTTTAGGAGAAATCCCAAGATGTTGCAGAAGCACAAGATAGCATTCTTCCAACAACTCGTGCTGAAAGGATTTTACTAACAGGTGTTATTGGAGGAAACACAACATAGGTGGGAAACTCGCTAAGAGCAATCTTGTCGTGACCCATATGGTTTCATGACAGAATAACCGGCTATAGCTAGTGACAGGGAAGAGCCTTGTTGCCTCAATACAATTATGACTACAACCACCAACTTGAAGTTCAACTTCAAACATGGCCAGCCTGACGTAGGGTTAAACAATTAACACCAGGTTTCAACGGGAAGGATTTTGGGTTAAAGATCAGCTTCAGGTACTGGGACTCACAAGTAGCATAATGCTCACATGGGTGACAACCCTCATGAACCATTACACCAAAATTCCAATACAATCTGGGACCTTCGGTTCAAGATCTTGGACTAAAACAAAGGAATGTCTTGACGATCCGCACTACTTCCTCTCTTCGGGCTTTAGAAAGGGCAGACGAGTAGAGCTAACCAGTAGACTAAAGGTAGAAGCCAACCCCATGAACCTAAATTCTTGAATCGCCAGACGAGCAGAAGAACCGCTAAATCAAATAGAGGTAAGGTGACTCAGAGATTAGAGGGAATTGGGTAAGGAGTAAAAAGAATCCTAAGATGGTCTTCACAACTCATTTTGGTTCATAAATAATTTTTACCAACTCTAGACTCAACATCGACCAATAGAACGGGTTTCCTACAGGCAGTACTGCTCTGATACCAATTTGCAACGCCCTGACCCCAGAGCTATACAGTGAAACGTTGTGCAACCGGTCATGCTACATAATCAAGGGTTACTGGGGTTACCAATCCCAGGCCAAAACACATTGGCAGGCGTGCTCGGAATACATCATCGGCACACAACACCTCGATCATGCCATAAGCTCAGACATCGCTTTCACGTATAACAAAGAGACCAAGACTGCGGAACAACTGGCACATCACAGACTCTACGACACAAAGATATCATAGTTCAACTCATATAATTGAGAAACATAGCAAATGACACATCATAGGTCACTGACCCATCATTACAACAAGCGGAAGCAAATTTAAAGTTGTCTAAACAACAAGATCCAAATTATGGTCTAAGAGGCCTACAGATAATTATCCCGTGCTAGCCTATTCCATGACGTCCCAAGCTGCCACCTGGGAGCCCCATACTACTCGTCGAAGTCAACGTAGAACCCACCTTCCAGTTCGGTGGCGTCCTCCTCTGAAACAAATAGTAATCACCAAAGCAAGGCTGAGTACGACGTACTCGCAAGAATTGGTAGGGAGATATAGGCCCGATGCTGACAGAGGCTTCAAAGTTATATAACTGGTTGTTTTGCATAAAGCTAGTTTTTCCTTCCGAAGACTAGGACTCATGGCATCGTCTAATCAGAAGGTTTTCATAAGGGGATAAGAGTAAACTTTTCCTCTTCGGTTCACGGGGAACCTACTGTATTCAGCAACTCCACTTATCTCCACCAAGGCACTCCCTCGAATCTCCCTCGAGGAAATGAACCTTTTAACACACGTTGATTATGCAACCTCTAGCTGCCATTTGATTAAAGGTTCAGGTTCTCTATGATCTCACCTATCTCACCAATATTTGTCCATAACCATGGACACGGCTTTTCGAAAATATTAAACCCTGTAGGGGTGTACTGTTTTTACCATTGGTACCGTCCGACCCCTTGCCTGATCATTTAGCTCTCTTCCGGGGAAAGCCGGCAGGGCAGGCGCGGTTAAACCTTTACAAAGCATGAGACTATCCAAGGGTCATCGTGACGACAGGACAAGTTCAGCGCCTATTTCAACACCCTGCCCCATCGCCACTCCTATCACCTCCACCATCATCATCACCTTCGGCCACACACTCGCAAATGGAAAGCGCAAACTCATCAACGACCTTGTTGGCAACTCATCCAAGCCTTTTATCAAATTAAATATTGACACAAGTATCCACCACTGTCCGAGCATTTCATCCACTTCACAAGTATGGAAATAATCAACGAACAACTCTAGCATTCGACTAAGCATGGCTAGGCATATCTAAGCATGACATACAACAGATATGATTTATCTCAGGCCAACACTTCAATCTATGGTTCATAGGTGGGGAAACAGATAATGGTTCAGGGAACATGCAATTGATAGGATATTATATACACTGACCAAAACTTGTCACCAGAATCGAATGCAATAATATGGTGGATAAAATACTTGGGTAATACGAGATATGCCAAGAAGGTTAGGTTAGCTCCTGCCTTGCTGGTAGTACTGGTCGCGCTGGTTGTCAAGGTATTGTGGTGGAACCTCGACTCCAGAATCTACCGAAACACAAACAATACAAGAAAGGAAATAAATAACACGAATACAAGTTGCAATGCACAATCATGATGATATGGTCATATTATGCATTGAAAAGGTATTGGGCATGTCCCACAAGTTAAATGGAACCCCTAAATTAAATATCACAATTAACGGGTTAAAACTCCATCTTTAACTTAGTGATTTGCGTTATTTATCAAAACGTCCAGTACTGAAATATGGGTCCTAAATGCATGAAAATGACATTATTAGATAGGTATTAACCTACTGATCATTTTGGTACCTTGTTTGCATTTTTCCGATTAACGGTGAAGAAATGGTGATTTAAACGGTTATGCGATTTAAATCATTTTAACCAATTCAAAATTAACATCAAAGGAAAATTTATTTGCATGCTGTGATATTAACATAGATAGATAGCATTTTCCTTGCTGGTCATTTTGGTATATCATTTGCAATTTTTGAAGTAATATTTAACAAGTTATGATATTTCCAATAATTGGTGTAATTCTGCCATTTTATTTAATTTAATTAAAACAGACCATTTAAGTTTAACCAAAAATCCAACTAATGGCAATAACCTGTAGAGTTTATTTAGCTGAGCAATTTAACATAGTATTTGCATTTTTCTGACATATAAAGCTCTAGGTATGAATTTCCAAAAATTTGAATAACTAATAGGTGATTTTGTATTTCACATTTAAATTCAAAATTTTCAATTCAATTGCATGCGTGAGTTATATATTTGAACAGGTTATGAATTTAGAAACCTTCAGATACCTTATTTGCAATTTTTGGATCTACCAATTAAAAGATATTGCATATACCAATTTTCTGTTAATTTTTGAAAATGGAAAACAGATGAATGATGACATCATCGTGACATCATCGGAGGGCAGCGGTTCTGTTGATCTCAAATTCGTTGGCTCCGGTCGAAATTGGTCGCGTGTAGCGATCCTGCCCTTTTAAAATAGGCCAAGATCCCTGTGTTATTGTGCTAGTCCCTGGATCGAATAGCTAGCACCACAGTTTAAGATGAAGTATCATACATTGCATCAAAATTCTATTACAACGTATGATCCAGAAAAATAAACATTACAAATTGCATAGCCAAAGGCTAGCATGTTACAAAGTTCAGCAGCGGAAAACATATAATAGCATGGAGCCTCATCATCTTCATGTGCCACAGGCAGACATGTTGGTTGCAGACTCGAAACCCGAAAACGTTCCTTACTCGTCGTCAGAACAACCTGCAACGGTAAAAACGTTGCAGCCAAAAATTGGCCAGAACCATTGGAATGGATCTAGCAAGTGATACTTGTGGACTCATAAAGGCAAACTCCTATTAGCTATATGCATATTTGGCTGGTGGAGTTCAAGGCTATTTTGCGTAAAGCCAACTTTATCCTATCTCTTCAAAACATTTCTTCAACATCTAAAAATGAGACAAGTATGGCATGAAAACCATTGTCTCTTCTACTCTTGTTCAGACTTCAAATTTTACTTGAGAAATTGGAATGTTGAGATCTTCCGTTGACATCCTTGTTGAGCTGCTTAGAATTGTCCGTAACCGGGGACACGGCTATGATCATAGTTTTACACTCTCGAGAGGTTGTGCACGTTCACCACTTGACTCAATCAACCCATTCTGCCCTTGACCCTCATTTAGTGAAAAGGAAAGGAGAAGATTGAGACGAGACCTTTGGGCAACAGTCCCCTGTTCCTCTGGGCAGACCCATACAAGACATTCACCCGCTGCGAACTGCCGGAATCAGGTTCCTAGAAATTACTTAGTCAAGGCAGAGCCATAGTACCAAGTGGCTGCACTGGAAGCAATCTTCACATGGAGTAACTTCAAATCTCTTTGTTCCTGGGTGGCCATCCACAAGTGCACATACTCAGGTATAACCATAGAAATGGCCCTGAGTAGCCACTCAACTTTCAACAACCGGTAGAGCAAACCAATTCCACCCAGGTGTTTGTTTAACTTAGTAGAAATTAACTTTTCATAGAAAAACACATAGCATAGCATTTCAATACTTCTACTAAGTTGTCATATAGGTACTAGACACTTAGGAATATTTGGAGTAGTACTAAGCAGGTCTAGCATAGCATAGTAATAACACCTGACATGCAATACTACTTAGAAAAAGTAAACTACAATGCATATTCAAAATACTTAGGAAATTTATGCAGTGAGCATCACTTGCCTTTGAAAACTTGTCGTTGCTCACACACTCTTTTAACATATCTTGGAGCACTCCGTCCACTCTAAACAATATAAATTAACGCAATAAACCACAATACAACAATCAAGATAAAACACAACATCAAACATGTGCATCAATCAAACAACAAGGTTGATGGTCCAAGTTCATCACATAATTCAATATACAAAAAGAATTGTTGTAATGAGGTAGGTCAAAGTCCAAGGTTTACAATTTGAATTTTTGGTCAGATTGCAAACTAGGTCAAAGTTTGCAAAACAAGTCACTAAAAGATTTTAAACAATTTCAACATTTTTATGATGAAATGGTTCAACTAAAATGGGTTTTGGGTCTACTGGACAGAGAACTTAATTTTAAAACATTTTCCCAAAAGAAACCAATTAAAACAATAATAACAACATTTTAACACTCCCAAAATAGCATACATACAAGTTTAATTTAAAACAGTGACTTAAAACATTTTATAAAAAATTTGTGAATGGTCTTACTGGACAGAGGACATCCATACAAAGCTAACCCAATTGGATTTACTAAAAAATCTATTTTTAAACTAAAGTTATGCCAAAATTACTGAAATTACACATTTGAAATTTGAATAATTTAAATAAGGAAAAACTGGAAAATAACAATGCTATTAAATTCTAAAGATCCAGAGGATTTAAAAAAGGTAAAGTTTGTTAAATTTGGCCAAACGAATAAAAAGTTATGATAGTTCTAAGATCTAGGGGTGTTTCTGCAAACTGCCAAACTAATATTTATTCCGAAATAAAATTCAGAAAGGGGTCGGCTCATGGCTCGGCTTGAGCCGCGGCTCGGCTCACATCGGCTCGATCTGACATGGACCATTGCATCGGGATCGGGTGGCTGCAAGAAAGGCTCTTACCGGCGCTGCGGTTGGTCGCCGGAGAACTCGAGCGCGGTGGCGGCGGCTCGGTCGACGACGTGCTCGGCGCTCCAGCGATCCCCGGAGATGGTGGACGGAATGACGAGGAGGAGCCCGATCCGTCGAGGACGATGGGGTGGTCGACGTTGATCTCCTCTTCCTGGAACGACGGTAGGAGGCGAACGGCATGGCAGCAGCTCCGGCGAGCTCCTGTCGAGCTCGAACTCGACGTCCTGGTGCCTAGAAAAATCGGAAAAGGGCATGAGAGGCTGCGCAATGGAGAGGGAAAGAAGAGAGGCCAAGATTCGGCGGTGGGGACGCACCATGGTAGCCGGAATCGGAGGAAAACCGTGGCAGCCGAACTAACTCCGGCGGGAAAATCCGGCAGGCTGGGGGCGTCTCGGAGGGGGCTTTTGGGGGGGAGACGATGGAGGAGAGCGAGGCCTAATTATAGGAAGAAACGGCACTCGCTTTGGCCTAGTAAATCGCCGGCAATCAATTCGAGAATAAAAGGCAAGGATGAACTGTCCCGTGCGTGATTCACGTATGCGAGCTTGAAGACGATGACGTCATTTTTTTTCAGTTTCTGTTTTATTTTATACATTTTGATTTAGGCCTCCAAATTGAGTCAAACAAATTTGTAAAAATTTATAAAATTCCCATTAGTCAACATAGACATTTAGGAACTAATTTTGTTTAAAAAAATTATGAAAATACCCTTTGTCCAAATTTGTCTTATATGACTATTTAGGAGTTTTTAAAAAAAAGGTTTATAAATATCTCAAAATGGTTTAAATAAAATCCAGAGAAATTAATATGAGTAATGTCATTTAAAATAATAACTCTTTTTCATAATTAAAATAATTTAAGAGAAAGGCTTTTATAAAATAGAGCTTGACTAAACCTTTAAGCCAAAAACAAATTAGGGTTTTATAGAATACCCCCAAATAATTATTTTATTTCCAAAGCATTAAAACTTGAAAATTGAAAATAAAGGAATATTTAAAATAATTTACCTTTGAAGAAATCAAAATAATATTCTATAAACGGTTTTCTTGATTTTTGGAGACTTTCTTTTCTAATAACAAAAAGTTTTAAATTTTTGTGATTTTTCTAACATTCCAAAATTTTGGGATGTTACACACTACCACCCTTAAAAGGAATCTCGTCCCCGAGATTCAGAGAGGCTAGAAAGAAAGGTAGGCTTGGGGATCTCCGGGTTTAGACAACTGGGTGCCTACCACCCTTAAAAGAAATTTTTGTAGGCAGTCTTGAGCTCTTGTCTTCGGACTAGGGTCCATATGGAAATTTGTGAATCCTTGTATCATAGGCTTCATTTCCAATAGGTGGGTGTCTCTTCATGTATATTCGGAAACTGTAGGGTCACTCGTTGGGTCTATCAAAAGTCCAAGATGAGAGGATTTCACAACATCATGTCATCAATCTCTGTATTGTCTTTGGCATGTTGCTTCTCCTGGTTCACTTCCTTCAGTGCAAGCACTACGCCATTTCTAACGAAACTCTCATGGTTGGTCAACACTTCCAATTGCAGGATTCCATCTTCTTCACTAGAGCCGAGGTTTATCCTCACCGTATATCTTACATGTTGGCAACACTTGCCTCACATAGGGTTATAATATTCAAGTGGTTTAGGCTTATCAATGTCGCCTCTCTTATAGGTTTGTCACTCAGATTTACCATTCCTCATAGCAAGAGCGAATGATATGAGTATTCGCCATGGGGGCCAGTCCATGTCGCACTCACTCATTACCTTGTACTTGGTTTGGTGAATCTCGCATACTAACACTCGGTCATCCTCACTTGTCCGACAGAAAGTGACCAATCTGAAAGACAGACCTGTGCTAAACTATCGATCCTTCAAAACTATTGGGTTGTGAAAACTCTTACACACGCTAGCTCACAAGCAAAACCTCTTCTGTGATTCTTCTTCTTGGTGTAGGTGGCTTCCCATACTATACTTGTGTTGTTGGCTTGCTTGTTGCATCTTTGCATGGAGGTGGCTATCAGTCATTGCAATCCAAGAGGTAAGTCACTTCGGTTAGCATAATGGTTTTGCATCTGGTTGCATTTAGCAGAGATGAGTGGAGATAGAAAGATCTAAAAGAAGTATTCCTACCCAACACAGCAGATCAAGGCAATTCATCCTACAAACAACATCTAGCAAACATCAAGCAACATGGTTCAAACATAAACAAACAACCTAGTATTACCATACCAACCAAGTTGATATGATCAATACACTATCACGATATTCGTTGTCCTAATAAGGTACTAAATTGGTGGTCTCATCTAACTCTTTCTTGAATTTCTTCAAGTTCTTTTTTGACCTTCAACGTGGTGAAACTGTCTTGTGGGGATCTTCTTCGGTTTGACATCAGTTGAGTTGTATCCACCAATAAGGGTCATTTGAAATGAGGAAAGATGTCTTAGAAGATGAGTAGTAGAAGAGAGTATGAGAAAAAGATAAAATGTGAATACTATCTTTTTAAGAAAATAGAATAAAATAAATTTTCCTTTCTAGGTCTTTTCCTAGTTCTAATCCAAATCTAGGGTTTCGAACCTACAGGCAACACAATGCTCTGATACCATCTGTAGCGATCCTGCCCTTTTAAAATAGGCCAAGATCCCTGTGTTATTGTGCTAGTCCCTGGATCGAATAGCTAGCACCACAGTTTAAGATGAAGTATCATACATTGCATCAAAATTCTATTACAACGTATGATCCAGAAAAATAAACATTACAAATTGCATAGCCAAAGGCTAGCATGTTACAAAGTTCAGCAGCGGAAAACATATAATAGCATGGAGCCTCATCATCTTCATGTGCCACAGGCAGACATGTTGGTTGCAGACTCGAAACCCGAAAATGTTCATTACTCGTCATCGAAACAACCTGCAACGGTAAAAACGTTGCAGCCAAAAATTGGTCAGAACCATTGGAATGGATCTGGCAAGTGATACTTGTGGACTCATAAAGGCAAACTCCTATTAGCATGAAAACCATTGTCTCTTCTACTCTTGTTCAGACTTCAAATTTTACTTGAGAAATTGGAATGTTGAGATCTTCCGTTGACATCCTTGTTCAGCTGCTCAGAATTGTCCGTAACCGGGGACACGGCTATGATCATAGTTTTACACTCTCGAGAGGTTGTGCACGTTCACCACTTGACTCAATCAACCCATTCTGCCCTTGACCCTCATTTAGTGAAAAGGAAAGGAGAAGATTGAGACGAGACCTTTGGGAAACAGTCCCCTGTTCCTCTGGGCAGACCCATACAAGACATTCATCCGCTACGAACTGCCGGAATCAGGTTCCTAAAACTTACTTAGTCAAGGAAGAGCCATAGTACCAAGTGGCTTCACTGGAAGCAATCTTCACATGGAGTGACTTCAAATCTCTTTGTTCCTGGGTGGCCATCCACAAGTGCACATACTCAGGTATAACCATAGAAATGGCCCTGAGTAGCCACTCAACTTTCAACAACCAGTAGAGCAAACAAATTCCACCCAGGTGTTTGTTTAACTTAGTAGAAATTAACTTTTCATAGAAAAACACATAGCATAGCATTTCAATACTTCTACTAAGATATCATATAGGTACTAGACACTTAGGAATATTTGGAGTAGTACTAAACAGGTCTAGCATAGCATAGTAATAACACCTGACATGCAATACTACTTAGAAAAAGTAAACTACAATGCATATTCAAAATACTTAGGAAATTTATGCAGTGAGCATCACTTGCCTTTGAAAACTTGTCGTTGCTCACACACTCTCTTCAACGTATCTTGGAGCACTCCGTTCACTCTAAACAATATAAACAAACGCAATAAACCACAATACAACAATCAAGATAAAACACAACATCAAACATGTGCATCAATCAAACAACAAGGTTGATGGTCCAAGTTCATCACATAATTCAATATACAAAAAGAATTGTTGTAATGAGGTAGGTCAAAGTCCAAGGTTTACAATTTGAATTTTTGGTCAAATTGCAAACTAGGTCAAAGTTTGCAAAACAAGTCACTAAAAGATTTTAAAAAATTTCAACATTTTTATGATGAAATGGTTCAACTAAAATGGGTTTTGGGTCTACTGGACAGAGAACTTAATTTTAAAATATTTCCCAAAAGAAAACAATTAAAACAATAATAACAACATTTTAACACTCCCAAAATAGCATACATACAAGTTTAATTTAAAACAGTGACTTAAAACATTTTATAAAAATTTTGTGAATGGTCTTACTGGACAGAGGACATCCATACAAAGCTAACCCAATTGGATTTACTAAAAAATCTATTTTTAAACTAAAGTTATGCCAAAATTACTGAAATTACACATTTGAAATTTGAATAATTTAAATAAGGAAAAACTGGAAAAATAACAGTGCTATTAAATTCTAAAGATCCAGAGGATTTCAAAAAGGTAAAGTTTGTTAAATTTGGCCAAACGAATAAAAAGTTATGATAGTTCTAAGATCTAGGGTTGTTTCTGCAAACTGCCAAACTAATATTTATTCCGAAATAAAATTCAGAAAAGGGGTCGGCTCATGGCTCGGCTTGAGCCGCGGCTCGGCTCACATCGGCTCGATCTGACATGGACCATTGCATCGGGATCGGGTGGCTGCAAGAAAGGCTCTTACCGGCGCTGCGGTTGGTCGCCGGAGAACTCGAGCGCGGTGGCGGCGGCTCGGTCGACGACGTGCTCGGCGCTCCAGCGATCCCCGGAGATGTTGGACGGGTTGACGAGGAGGAGCCCGATCCGTCGAGGACGATGGGGTGGTCGACGTTGATCTCCTCTTCCTGGAACGACGGTAGGAGGCGAACGGCATGGCAGCAGCTCCGGCGAGCTCCTGTCGAGCTCGAACTCGACGTCCTGGTGCCTAGAAAAATCGGAAAAGGGCATGAGAGGCTGCGCAATGGAGAGGGAAAGAAGAGAGGCCAAGATTCGGCGGTGGGGACGCACCATGGTAGCCGGAATCGGAGGAAAACCGTGGCGGCCGAACTAACACCGGCGGGAAAATCCGGCAGGCTGGGGGCGTCTCGGAGGGGGCTTTTGGGGGGAAACGATGGAGAAGAGCGAGGCCTAATTATAGGAAGAAACGGCACTCGATTTGGCCTAGTAAATCGCCGGCAATCAATTTGAGAATAAAAGGCAAGTATGAACTGTCCCGTGCGTGATTCACGTATGCGAGCTTGAAGACGATGACGTCATTTTTTTTTCAGGTTCTGTTTTATTTTATACATTTTGATTTAGGCCTCCAAATTGAGTCAAACAAATTTGTAAAAATTTATAAAATTCCCATTAGTCAACATAGACATTTAGGAACTAATTTTGATTAAAAAAATTATGAAAATACCCTTTGTCCAAATTTGTCTTATATGACTATTTAGGAGTTTTTAAATAAAGGGTTTATAAATATCTCAAAATGGTTTAAATAAAATCCAGAGAAATTAATATGAGTAATATAATTTAAAATGATAACTCTTTTTCATAATTAAAATAATTTAAGAGAAAGGCTTTTATAAAATAGAGCTTGACTAAACCTTTAAGCCAAAAACAAATTAGGGTTTTTATAGAATACCCCCAAATAATTATTTTACTTACAAAGCTTTAAAACTTTAAAATTGAAAATAAAGGAATATTTAAAATAATTTACCTTTGAAGAAATCAAAATAATATTCTATAAACGGTTTTCTTGATTTTTGGAGACTTTCTTTTCTAATAACAAAAAGTTTTAAATTTTTGTAATTTTTCTAACATTCCAAAATTTTGGGATGTTACATCGCGGGCAAGTGTTGCACTAGCTAGAGGAGAAGGAGAGGAGCACAGGGGGCGGCATGGACCATTTGGTTGCTGGAGTGAGCTCCGGTGACCACGGAGCGGCGGCGGGCGGCGGTGCTTGATGGGACGACGGCACAGAGCAGAAAAGAGAGGGATGAGAGGATGGGGAGTACCATGAGCTCACCCTGGAGGTGATGGCGATGACGGCAAGGCACGGGGAAGCCGGACGGTGACGCCACGGTGCTCGGTGCGGCGGCCGTGGTTGACGATGGCGCGGACGCACGCGTCGGTTACGGGCATCCCCGGTCCGATTCCACCGGTGGGGAGGCCGAAGGCGAGGCGGCAGAGCTCGTGGTGGGGACGGCTTGCTCCGGGGCGGCGCAGGACAGCGGCGATTGGCGCAGCAATGGCGGCGGCTCGACGGCGCACGGAGAACTCGACAGAGGAGAGCTAGGGTTAGGGTTTCTAAGGGGAAGGAGCAAGGGAGAGAGGAGAGAGCAGGGGCAGCACGTCGAGGCTTCACTTATCGAAGCAGGGGGGGGCCAGGATGCGAGGGCGCAGGGGTGGACACGGCGATGGCCGGGCCATGGCGCCAGTGCTGAGCACTGTGGCGCCAGGGAAGAAGCCAACTTTGCAGATAACCCCCTGGAAACTTTTGAATGAATTGCAATTTGGTCCAGCAGCAGGTTTAACAATTTAACTGAGGCACCAGGACATTTTTATAAAATGTGCAAAAATTCATATAGGCTCAATTTAACTTTTAGAACCTCCACAAAATTTGGTGTTGCAATTTAAAATGTTTTGGACAGCATTTGTTCACATGATTTAAATAAAGCCATTTTTGACAATTTCCAAAATATAATTATTTGGAGCACTTAGTATTTCCAAAAATAGTGAAATTATTCATGGAGGCTCCCCCAATAATATTGAAGCTTCCCATGATTTTAGTTGAATTTTTGAACAGGTTTAACTTGGTTTCAAAAATAGGAATTGGTTTAACTCAAATTTGATGTCCCAAGTTATTTAATTGTTTGGTAAAATTTGACTTTGCCAAATCATTATGAGATGCATTCTTGGAACTTCCTGGACAAATATGTAAGCTCAAGAATATTTTATTTTGCCAATTTGAGCAATTGCAGTTGGGTTGGATTTTAGGAAGTGTTTGTTTCCTTTTAATGTTTTCCATGTGTTGCTTTATTCAACTTAATCAATTTAATTGAGTATGTAATGATGCAATGCAAAGCAAAAGTGAAAATTTTACTCATATTTTAGGGTACCAAATTTGGGCTGTTACGGACAACCCGGCAAAGTCTACATCGACAACCCGGCAAATACAGCGCCGGGTGTTGCGACATCATCGACGTCTACGACTCGGCAAGTACTACATCAACAAGCCGGAAAACAACTCGGCATGGACTCCATGTCCCAAGAAGACAACATTTACAATAAATCAAGACCTTCCCCATGACTCTACAAGTCACCCGAAAGCTCAGGGGCTACTATCGTGGGTATGGGACACGAGTACCTGCAAGGAGTCGGAGCGTGGCCCATCAAGGGGAAGCCCGGCAGGCCAACTTCACAACCAGAGTAGGATAAGGACTCACCTTGCCAACTTGTAATAGATTAGTTGTGTCCTACAAGGACTCGACATGTACGCCGGCCTCCTTCACCTTTATAAGGAGGGGCAAGGCGCCCCAAGAGGGTAGGACGGAAATAGAGGGAACAGAGGACTTAGAGCCTCAACTCCCGGCCACCACAATAGAGGAGCCGCCTCATCGGTGACTTCCACCAAGAGGAATAAGACCTAGCCACAAACAGCACGTAGGGATATTACCGGATGATGCTTCCCGGGTCCCGAAGCTGTATAAATCTTATATCCCGTGTCGTTCGTCTACTAACCCACATCGACGATGCCCGCGCGTACATAGTCCCGTATCTTCACCGTTGATCTAAACCATCGATAGATGGCGCTGCAGCCATGGCCATCGTGAAACTGCTGCGCAGTTGCTGGCCTGATTCTGTACGACGTCCGGCTCAAGTTCAGTTGGAGGAAGTACCTCCAAGAAATTAATGCAGACCAAGAAGAGGAGATGGCAGCCATTGCAGATTTTTCCCCATGTAGATCCATCGGCGATGATGATGATGAAGGTGAATGTTGTGAGGATTTGGAAGACCTCCACGAATCACTTTGTTGTGGTCACAAGTTGGGTTGCTTGAGGAGAGTGGTGGTGGAGTTCGACGCGGAGGAGCTCACCTGCTTCCAGGTCCGGTTGGTCAAGTTTCTAGCCCACAATGCAATGGCTATAAAGGGGTTTGTGGTCAATGGCGGGAAGGGATATGACTCAAGCCACATAGACCGGAAGGTGGCGAGATGGCTGAAACCAAGGAGGAGGCAGCCGCGGTCAATATCTCCTGCCCCGCAACCACCACTCTGGCCACCACCACAGGCCGAGTTCCCTCCACTTGAGGGCCTATTGTGTTCTTCCAATATAGAAACTCATGAGGATGATGTGTCTGAGGTCAAGGAAGATCTGTCCTCTACGGAGGATGATGATGATGATTATGATGATATATCCCCTATGCATCATGTGCACAGTGGTAGAAAGAAGAAAAAATGTGGCTGCCTTGAGTGTTTCAGTGTGAAGCCAAAGGCCAAGAACGTAATCACAGACAGATGGAGGAGAGAAGGAGCCACTCATTGTGGTCAATATCGTCGTTCAGATTGGGAAGAAGGAGGAGGAGATGGCTCTGGAGGGTCATCGCTGGCAGTCGTGTCTCTGCCACAGCCGGTACCGACACCGACGCAAGCAACTCTCATTGAGTAGTGGTCGACGCCATTGTTGTGTGCACTATGGGAGAGCTCGTTGTTGCCGTGTGCCCGGGTCTTTGCTGTGTGCTATATATCGGGCACACGGCAACGTCTATCTTTGCCGTGTGCCGCACACGGTAAAGAATAACACACGCCCGCGTAGCAAAAAAACACACGGTAAAGACCGGCACACGGTAAAGACAATAAATAAACACACGGTAAAGAAAGACACACGGTAAAGAAAATGGACCCATGTCCACAAAACGGCAGCGTAAATGGCGCAGTCATGGCATGTCTTTGCCAACACATGGTAAAGACCGATTTCCATTTTTTTCAATTTTACTTTATCTATTTGGAATAAAGATGTGACCATTCCCGTGGCATAATTTGTGATAATATGTCCATATTTGGCACATAAGTGTATCTTGGTATGAGAAACAATTTTACCGAAGTGAGTTTTTTCAAATTATGTTTTTAAATATCATTTTTCATTTTTAAGTGCTAAAATTGACTTTTTTTGTGAAGCAAGTATAATAAAATATGGTGCAAAATGGCACCCATCCAATTTTCAAACAAAGTAGTCCATATTTTATGGATAATACATAAATATTAGGAATTTTATCGCTTTCTACCTAATTTCTCATATTTAAATGACTTTATGTCGATTTTTCGAAAGGAATTCAAATTTGAGCTACAAGTGTCTGATAGTTCGCTCTGAAATTTTTAGAAAAATCATTTTAGGTTACAAAAGTAGTGATAATTTCATAGAACCATCGATAGTTTTGAAAAAAGCGACATCTTTTAATGAATAGCCATGCCGGCCATTTCGACCATTTTTTGAAAAAACTCAAAGAAAATGAATAAAACCTAAAAAATATCCTTTGGCATGGAGTCCTCTTATGTGTACTAGTTGATAGGAAAAATGATAAACTTGATTTTTGACAAACTTTACAAACAAATCCTTCACGAACAGGTCTATCATCTATAAACATATATAAGTTTCAAGTCAAACAACCAAGATATGATCATCCCCGTGGTATAGTTTGTGATAGTGTGCACATATTTGGCACATAGGTGTATCTTGGTACGGGCTACAAAGTTACCGAACTGAGTTTTTTCAAATTATGCCTTTAAATATCATTTTTTATTTTTAAGTGCTAAATTGGCTTTTTTTGTGAAGCAATTATAAAAAATATGGTGCAAAATGGCACCCATCCAATTTTCACACAATGTAGTCCATATTTTATGGATAATACAGAAATATTAGAAATTTTCTCGCTTTCTACCTAATTTCGCACATTTAAATGACTTTATGTCGATTTTTCGAAAGTAATTCAAATTTGAACTACAAGTGTCTGATAGTTTGCTCTGAAATTTTTAGAAAAATCATTTTGGGGCCCAAAAGTAGTGATAATTTCACAGAACCATCGATAGTTTTGAAAAAAGCGACATCTTTTAATGAATAGCCATGCCGGCCATTTCGACCATTTTTTTAAAAAACTCAAAGAAAATGAATAAAACCTCAAAAAAATAAATCCTTTGGCATGGAGTCCTCTTATGTGTACTAGTTGATAGGAAAACTGATAAACTTGATTTTTGACAAACTTTACAAACAAATCCTTCACGAACAGGTCTATCATCTATAAACATATATAAGTTTCAAGTCAAACGACCAAGATATTATCATCCCCATGGAATAGTTTATGATAATATGCCCATATTTGGCACATAGGTGCATCTTGGTATGGGCAACAACGGTACCGAACTGAGTTTTTCAAATTATTCTTATAAATATCATTTTTTATTTTCTAAGTGCTAAAATTGCCTTTTTTTTTATTAAGCAAGTACACAAAATATGGTGCCAAATGGCACCCATCAAATTATCACACAAAGTAGTCCATAATGTATAGATAATCCCCAAATATTAGGAATTTTCTAGCTTCCTACCAAATTTCACACATTTAAATGAATTTAGATCGATTTTTCGAAAATAATTCCAATTTGATCTACAAGTGTGTGATAGTTTGCTCTAAAAAATTTCCAAAAATCATTTTAAGGTACACAAGTTGGGATTATTTCACAAAACCGTTGATAGTTTCGAGAAATTCGACATCTTTCAACAAATAGCCATGCTCGTTATTTTGACATTTTTTTGAGAAAACTCAAAGAAAATAAATAAAACTTTGAAAAAAATCCTTTGCCATGGATCATCTTATGTGTACTAGTTGATAGGAAAATTTTCTAAACTTGAGTTGTGACAAACTTTCCATCACACGGCACACGACAAAGTAAATTAATCAAGGAAAAGAAAGAAACACACAATCAGAAAAATCTTTACCGTGTGCTGACACACGGCAAAGAAACAATGCGCTCTGATTGGTCAAGAGGAGTTTCACGCGGATCACGTCTCTAAGCCGTTAGATCTGGGAGGATCCAACGGCTCAAGCCACTTCCCATCCCTTATCCTCTCATCTCTCTCCTACTCTCTCTCCTATCCACAGCCACCCATCCCTTATCCTCTTCTCCCTGCTCCCACGCCGGCCTCATCCACTCCCGTTTCGCCGCCTACCCTCGACGCCCTCCACTAGCTGCGCACGCCCTTCGCCCCGCACCTGCCCAGCGCCACCAAAGAGGAGCTCACGCAAGAGCAGGAGCCGTCCCTCACCGCGTCGGGCACCGAGGCGAGCCAGGAGCACGCCGCCGTCCTCGTCGCGCTGAAGACCGCCAGCTGGGAGCAGCGCCGCCGTCTTCGTCGACCAGCTCGACCGTCGCCGTCTCGTCATGTCGGACGCCGAGGCGCCCCGAGGCGAGGCAGGAGCACGCCGCCGTCCTCGACGCGTCGGACTTCAGGGCGAGCCAGGAGCACGCCGCCGTCCTCGTTGCGCCGACGACCGCGAGCCAGGAGCAAGGCAGCCATCTTCGTCGACCCCTCCGCCGTCCTCGTCGCGTTCTCCGGCGACGTGGATTCCACCCTCTCCGGCGACGGCGCGGACACGACCCGGAGGACGCCGCCGCCGTCCTCGTCCACCGTTGTCATGGACGCAGCTCGCCGTCGACCTCGCGGCGAGGACGCCGGCCGGGCAGGATTTTTTTGATAAAATCATCCCTCTTTGCCGTGTGTTTGCACACGGCAAAGATCGATGCTGGAGCCCACTTGTCAGGAGTCCGCCGTCAACGTCCGGCATCGTCGTCAAGTGGCGGTGGGACCCACTTATCAGCGTTGCCGTGTGCCCCGATATTCGGCACATATCGCCGTGTGTTCTTTGCCGTGCGTTTTCTGGCCTTTGTCGTGTGTCTCGGGCACACGGTAATGACCAGCTCTCCCGTAGTGGTGAGTTCCCGCTGCTCCGTCGTGATCCACCACCTGCTCCACAAGACCGCATGTTCGTCGTGCACCTCCTTCTACTACTCAGAGGGTATCGTCGCCACCGGAGTCCCCACGACTCGACCTTTTCACTATTCCTGCTCCGTCGTGTCTGACAAAAGACAGCTTTGCTCGTGAGTGGCGAGCAGTCCACCTCGCGGACCTTGGTGTCGACATCGCCGCCCCACGCCGATACAGCCTCCACTTGCTGCAGCGAAGACAATCTCCACCGCCCGCGTTCCGTCACCGGTTCACCACGTTTCTCGGCCGTCCTTCAAGTACCATGTGGCGCCGGTGAATCACTTGTTGTGGCCGAAATACCCTTATGCGCCTGGCTGGTACTAGGGGAAATTATTGGCAATGTCGTTGTGTTTGCTCGATGAAGGAAGTGCACCGCATTCAGTTAGTCATTTCATGAATTTGTAATTGTAGTATGTTTTCAGAATTGATGGCTTCTTTATAATTTTATTTCACGTCGGTAATATCAAATGAAAACATGCAATTATAACAAATCCAGTGTATCTATACCTAATAATAAAAGCAATAAGACTTCCGCGGTTTGGTTTGGTACGTCATCGACATTGCCCTTAAAATCATGAATAATTATCCACCTATGCCACTCATGAAAATGTTTCGTCCGTTGTTTCCGTCCGCCGCCGCACCCATGTGACGTTCCTTTTTTTTTTGAGATTTTCAGTATATATATATAGTGCAACAAGCCGCCTCATTAAAAACCTCCCGGTCCCCTTAGGTACCCCGGTGAGGAAAAGAGCGCGTCAGAAGCTTGTTGCCCTTGCTGCTTACAAACACCCTCAGGTGGATTCAAAAACCAAACATGTCTACCTATATCTAGAAAAAGAGAACTCCTAGCTAGATTGTGAGCATCCACGTTTGTCGTTCTTCCTTCATGTGCAAACTGTACTTCTCTGAAATCTGCGGTCCTTGCTTTGATCTCACGTACAATCTGCCCATAAGAGCCCATGCCTTCTCCTTCCAAACTTCTGATGACGTTGATACAATCGGTCGCGAGTCGAAAACTTTGGAAGTATAAATCTGCTGCCAAGTACATGCCCTCCCGACATGCCATGGCCTCCAACATCTCGGGGTTAGTTATCCCGTGTAAAACCATGGAAGAAGCTCCCAGAAAATCACCGTGCTCTCCCCGTGCCACTGCTGCGACAGTCGAGAGGTCATTGTTCTTCGACGTAGCTGCATCTACGTTTACTTTCATCAAACCTCCCGGAGGTGGAATCCACCTAGAACCAGGAGTAGACTTCACTGTACCACGCACCTGTTTTGTCTCTGTCAATTTAAGATCAGCTAAGAACCTTTCAATGAAACAGTGCGTGGACAAAGGACTCTGAAAGATGTTTTCATGTATTGCTTTCCGGCGAGCATGCCAGATCGCCCAGAGCGTTACCCCAACTCTTGTTGTCTCCTCGTGCGTCATTGCCTGGAACAAAGCAGACAGCCAGGCCTTGGCGTGTGGTTCTTGTACGCTACAGACCAAATCCGTCGACTCCTCCGGAGCTAATGCCCAAACGCACTTCGCCATTCTGCACTCCACAAGGGAATGGAACCATGAATCCTAGTCACCACAGATGCCGCACGTGCTCACAGCGGACATATTCCGATGCTTCCGAACATCGTTCGTTGGCAAGGACTGGCGAGCAAGGCGCCACAGGAAAACTCTGATCTTAGATGGGACCTGTACGTGCCACAGCTTGGTCCATTCCTTCTTAGAAGCTCGAGTATCTGAAGAACCTACACTGTTCTCCATCCATGATGTTCGCTTTTCCCGAGTGCTCACCAGCATCCGGTATGCCGAGCGGACAGAGAACACGCCTCGGCGATCGTAGTGCCACGCCCAGAAATCACTTTGGCGTCTCGTACTCAGCGGAATTCCGCGGATCAGCTCCACATCCATGGGGAGGAAGAAATGGTTCAGCTTCTGCATGTCCCATGTTAGTGAGAAAGGATCAAACAACTCACTTACCCGCAGCGGTGGTTCCGCCTTCAAGCAGGCAATCGGCCGGAGCAAACCATCCCTTGGTAACCAATTCGATTCCCATCGTATCTTCTCCTGTGCCAATTCGTCTAATAAGCCCCTGTTTCAGGACCTCTTTCCCATCTACAATTGCTCTCCATACCCGTGATGGAGATGATCCAACTTCAGCCTCTAGAAACTCCCCATTAGGGAAATAGACTGCTTTGAGAATTCGTGCACTAAGAGAGCTTGGATCTTGTAGAATCCTCCACGCTTGGCGAGCCAATAGAGCAAGATTAAATAGCTCAATATCACGAAAACCCAGCCCCCCAATGTGTTTTGGCTTTGTCATATCCTCCCATGACACCCAGCAGGTCCTCCGGTTCCCGTCTTTGCTGCCCACCAAAATTTACGCAGCAAACTGTTAATGTGCTTGCATAGACCAACCGGCAATCTGAAACATGACATGGAATAAGTAGGAATTGCCTGTGCAACTGACTTGATTAAAACCTCCTTTCCACCAGCCGACAGCAACATCTCGAGCCAGCCCTGGACCCTCTTCCACACCCTGTCTCGGAGGTACTTGAAAGCTCCATTCACTGAGCTTCCCACATCGGATGGCATGCCTAAATACCGATCACTAAGTGTCTCATTGTGTACCTGTAGCACATCCATGATTTCCTGTCGAACATTTGCCTGACATCCTTTTGCAAAGTGGATAGAGGATTTATCCACATTGACTCGCTGTCCCGAAGCATCACAATACAGCTTTAGAACTTCATTAATCTCCTGAGCGCTCTCCCTATTCGCTTTGAAAAACAACAGGCTGTCATCGGCAAAGAGTAAATGGCTAACCATCGGGGCCGATGGTGCCACCTTAATTCCACTTAAGTGTGATGACTGATTTCTTGATTTTAAAAGGCACGAAAGGCCCTCTGCTGCTAACAAAAAGAGATAGGGAGAGATAGAATCACCCTGGCGAATTCCTCTCGAAGGGATAAAACTGTCAAGACGCTCACCATTCAGCAACACTGAGAAGGAGACAGTAGATACTAGCCGCATTACCATATCCACCCAAACCCAGTGGAAGCCAAGCTTAATCATAATGGCTCATAGATAGCTCCACTCCACACGGTCATAAGCTTTGCGCATGTCTAACTTTAGAGCACAACACCGCAAATCCTTCTTTTTCTTGCGCTTCATGAAATGAAGGCACACGAACGCAGTAATAATATTATCTGTGATCATACGCCCAGGAACGAAGGCGGACTGCTCCTCTGAAATGATCTCAGGCAATATACCTTTCAGCCTATTCGCCACCACTTTTGATGCCACCTTGTAGATAACATTGCATAGACTGATAGGTCGAAATTGGCCCAATTCATCCGGGCTCGCTACCTTTGGAATGAGGACAATAAAAGTATTATTTATTTGGCTAGGATTATCCTCTCCTCGCAAAACCCTCATCACAACTGAGGTAACCTCTTCCCCACATAAATCCCAATGCCGCTGGAAAAAATGTGCTGGGAAGCCATCCGGCCCGGGGGCCTTTGTAGGAAACATTTGGAATAACGCCTCTTTTACTTCCTTCTCCATGAAAGGCTTGATCAAAACATTATTCATCTCAGCCGTTACCTTTACAGGCACAGTGTTGAGCACTGCCTCCATGTGTGAAGTCCCTTCCGAACTGTACAGATTTTTATAAAACTCTGTAGTCGCCGTACCCATCTCATGGTCATCCTCAATAATTGATCCATCAGCACGCTTTAGTTTTGACACCCGATTCTTCCTCTTGCGCTGGCTGGCACGAAGATGAAAAAATCTGGTGTTCTTGTCCCCAGCTGAAAGCCACTGTATTCTCGACCGCTGCTGCCACATGATTTCCTCTCTGTGATTCAGTTCAACAATACGGTCAGTGACCTTGATCTCCGCATGTGATGGTCCCAGTCTTGTAGGATCAGATTGGAGCCTCTCAAGTTCAATCCGCAGCCTGCTCAACTCGCGCTTGACATGACCAAAGGTGTCACGCCCCCACCCTGCAAGCTGCCCCGAAACAGTCCCCAGTTTTTGTTGTAGTTCCTGCAAGCTCGTTGCCTTCCCTTCGTTTTGCCAGGTCTGTTGTACCATAGGGCCAAAGCTGCTCTCCGACTCCCACATCAGCTCATACCTGAACAACCCCGGTCCGCTCTTCCTGGGCCGTTGCTCCGGCTGCCGCCATGTCAACAGAATAGGTCCATGATCCGAGGCAGCAGCAGTCATGTTTTGAACCGTCGCGAGCGGGAATCGAGAGCACCACTCAGCCGTGGCCAGTGCCCGATCAAGCCGCACACGGCAGTATGAGCCCCCAGCCACGCGCTTCTCATAAGTCCAACTGCGGCCCTCGTAACCCAGGTCACGGAAGCCGCATACGTCCACCACCTCTCGGAAGCCAGCAATCTATGCGTAACTCCGTTCTCGAACACCGACATGTTCCGAGCGGTGTAGTACTTCATTAAAATCACCCAGGCAAACCCACGGTAGTGCCGAAGATGACTTGATGAATTTGATCATATCCCAAGTATTAAACCTCAAATGAGTCTGTGCCTCCCCGTAAACACAAGTAACTCTCCAGGGGTCAGCCCCTTGCTCGGTGATAATCGCATCAATGTGATACTGTGAAAACGGTAGAATCTCAACCTTTATGTCACTCTTCCAGAAAATACCAAGGCCTCCCTTGCGCCCCGTACTGCTTACAGCAAAAGATTTATCATACCCTAGCGTAGAGCTAAGTCCTTCCACCCGTGATTTGTGCACTTGTGTCTCCAGAACACAGAGCACGGTGGGGGTAACACGTCGCGCGAAATCGCGCAACTCCTTCACTATCGCGGCGTTACCCAAACCGCAACAGTTCCATGCCGCACAACTCATTGGTTCTGGCGGCACTCCTCGCCAGAGCCCGCCAATTGCTTTGTATTCTCGCCTATACCGGCCGCCGCCAGCATTGTCGATTTGAGTGTCTGCAGCCCAAAAGATTTCTGGGTTAAAACCTTCGCCGCAGCAAGCCACTTGACTCTCGGCCAGCTGCCCACAACCTCTTTTCCAAGCACGACGTCGTCAAGCTCTGCCTCATGCAGATTCATGTTCCTCAACAACCACGTCCTTGCTTGTCTTCCCGCTGCTTGCTTATGAACTTTCCGCCGCCATGGCGTCCTGACTTCCCCGATCGGGACTGGAGCCTCCAACCCTAACTCGCTACCCTTGCCAAGGCCGGGAAGCCGGACCAGACAGCCCCTTGGTCAGCCCGAGCGAAGGGAGTGAGCAGAGATCGAGTTGCGTCGATCGGAGACGAAGACCTTCGGTGGTGATCGCGACCGCCGCCGGAGTCGCCAGAAACCCTAGTTACCTATCCGGCGTCCCGGTTGGAGCTGGGGACAATCATTTCAGGCTCCTATCCATGTGACGTTCCTTTATGTGTTTGTTTCATGCGTTGTTGAAACTCGGCCCGGCCCAGCCAAAGCCATCGCAACTACCTTGCCAGCATGGAGCAGAATCCTTATCGATCCGTATCCTCAACTTGACCAAGGACTCGATCGGTGTGTGCATGCAGCTAAGTACAACTCGTGTACTCGAGTCAGAACAGAACGAGGACTCAATCCTTCGGCGTCTTCTATAAACATACAGGATACACGTTCCCAAAGAAGCACTATGAACGATCCCGGCTCAAGTCCGTCACGCCGTGAGAGTCTGCTGTCATCTCGCCGTGAGTGCGATGTCGTCTTTTTATCGACTTCATCCTCGCTAGACTTGGATCAATCTGTTGGTGATGATCTTCCTCGACCGTCCAATGAGCGTTCGTTACCTCCATCCGATAGGTATCCCGCCTCTTAATTGATTCATGTTGCGGCGACACAAGTTGAAAAACAGTCTCTGCATCCCTTTCTCTCCATAACGTGGCAGATTAAGAAATTGAGCAGCAATGGCGGAGACCGGTGCCAAGTTCGCGCAGTCATGTATAGCAAGTTTGGCCAGTGGAACCTGTACCGGCCGGCCTCTTAAGTTAAATGATGACCTCTCCATGTCAGATCATGTCTGATCTGTACGTGTATGCTTTCATCCAATAAAAAACAAAATACTTGGAACTTGCTCATGTAGACCTTTTTTTTTGGACGGCATCACACAATATTATGAATCGTTGCTATGCTCATTAATTTTAACATACATAATTCTGTAGACCTGATATGGATATGGTAGTGTTATTTATACGGCTGAAGGAGACATTTGTTGTCATATTGTATTTTAACAATCTATTTACTATCATTCCCTTCTTTTATAAGAAACATTATTTATTTCCGGTTCAACCTCACACTGGTTTTTTTTTTCTTACATAGGTGGTACTACTACCACTAGCACGTAGTTCACTGAACAAGTTTGATTCTTCAAGCCTTCTACAATCTTGAAGGTAAAGGCTTATTACATTTGGTTGATGGAGTTATATATAATTTGATCTCTTCGGATGTCATTGACCAAAGCTTGAACTTGAGGTTTGCCTCTGTCCTCCTTTTTCTCTTTATAATATTTTGTGGTTTGTTTGAAATGTTAGGTCTAGCCAACCTCTCTAAAAATTCATCTCCATTGTTTAACGGGAGGAGTGGAGGAACTGAATCCAAACCTCTACAGTGTCTCGATGACAACCAAATGGCAGTAGGCCTCTTCTTATAACCAATAAAAGTGCAAGATTGAGATGTCACACTATAAAATTTCACTTTTTTGAATTTTTCGGGTGATACATTTGATGGTGCACTTCTTGATCTATTTGTGCAAATTTAAGATGTCAAATTATAGTCCACATACCTAAATCTAAATTTGTTCAACCGTAGCAACGCACGGGCATTTTTGCTATAATAATAAAGGAAGAGTTGCTTCTCCCAAAACTTTCGTCCAACATTAGAACTACTCTTAAAACTGAACAAAATTACCCACCACTGCCATGGGTAAGTGGGAAAAAACGTAATGCTTTGGGCTAATCTCGTCAGAAAAGCAAAAGACGATGGCGACCTCCCACCCCCTCCCACCTCCCTAGCCTAGCCGCCAGCGATCTTACATCTCCGGCGACCAATTCCCTTTTTGGTTCCGATCATTGTCTTCCCCACCATCCCAAACCCTAGACCCCCCACAATGCTCCCCCCTGCATGGATCTGGAAGGTGACGTACACGACCCTCAAGGATCTGGATCGGGGATGTGTCAAGTGCTATGATGGCTATCTTCATCTTTGGACCTCTAAGGATTGGATCGCTTTGATCAACACTAAGGGTTGGGGTGTGGCGGGTCGTTTCATGGAGGACGGCGAGTTCATTGATGTTGGATCTGAGGTAACTTTTTCTTCTCACGTGGTTAAGATCGTGGAATGTTCCAAGTCGACGTCCCCTCCTGAGGACGTGGCTCTGGATCGTGTTGGATCTGAGGAGGTCTTTGAGGATCTCTCAGAGGGGGTTTTTGAGGAGTCTGAACCCTCCCCGGATGCGATCTCGGTTTGTTCAGCCGTTCATGATGTCATATCTTTGGGTTTTGATTTCAACCCTGGGATCCAGTTTGCAAAGGAAATTAGGAAGAGTTTCTTCCTTGATGTTCACCCCTCCATGGACACGGGTCATTTCACTATGGTGGTTTCTTTTGGCCGCACATCTTTTCGTCTTGATGAGGATTCGGCTGGTTTTGCCCTAGAGGCTGCTATTGGAGGGTTTTGTGGTGATCTCTTGGTCTCATGGCTTTCTGATCGTACGTTCTCCTTCAATGTCTCCAGTCAGAAAGTGGGATTTAGGGTTTATAACCTTAGATCGTATTCTTGCAAACAATTTAAGTGCTTCTTCCACCTTTGGGGTAGGGGAGGGCCAAACTGGAAATTGGAGTTCTCTAACTGGCAGAAGGAAGAGAAACAGCAATGGACTATAGTTAGTCCAGGTAAGAAGAGAGTGCAATTAGGTATGCAAGCCCTCAGAGCTCCCGCCCCTAGGTCTATAATGAGAAAGAATGGAGCACCACGGCGAAAGTTAAATTTCTCTGACACCTTATGCTATGCTGCATGTAAAGGGTACTCGAATCCTTCTGGTCCTGTAGCACCAACTCACATTTATCAGACCAAAGCTAGTCCTGTTATTACCTTTGGATCGTTTAAGCCTATACCTCTGCTTCATGATGGTGTTTCCACGCCAGATCAGAATGTTTCTTCTGTTCCTGCTTCTTCTGGTTCTGGTTGTAATGCGGGAGTCTCAGTTTCAAACAATACTGGGCTGGTGGTCTCCCAGAATACGGGCTCTGATGTTCCTATTGGGCTACAAGGTGGAATTCAGGGAGATAAGCAATCAATTGTGGCCCAAGATGCTCCTACTGATGGGTCAGATTTATTTGGGCTTGAGGATGTGGTCATCGACATAGCGTGTCGGTTCTGGGATTGCCAGAGATGCTTCTCCATGGGACATCTGGCTAATAACTGCAAGAGACGGATTAGGTGCAGGTTTTGTTTTAAATACGGACATAAACAAAAGTCCTGCTACGAGTGGATTGCTAAAAGATCCTCTGTTTGGGTTCCAAAAACGGCAAAAGATACGCAGCTCCTTGATTCTCGTGCTATTCCCCACCCAAGCGGTCTTGCCGATACTACTCCATCGGAGAAAACCCCAGGAGAGGACGAGTCGTCTCCTCCCCCAAATCCGCCGCCACCGCCGCTTCCCTCCGATAATCTTCTCCGCCCTGTCTGCATGGCCAACTTTGAGCTGGATCCTGTGCCATGGACCCCTGCTGGGCACGAGATCATCGATGGTGGTCCTTCTCGCCTTCCACGCACCTTCTACTCCCCTGCGGTGGCGCTGCCACGTCGACATGGCTCCTGGTGCGTTGGCATGCTCATGCCGCCACAGCCAGAGGAGGAGATTCCAATGTGGCGTCAACTGGTACGTAATTACATAGTGGATGTTCAGAGGAGAGCAGTAGATGATTTTCAGCCAGCGTTGTTCGGAGTGGGGCTTTATGAGCTACGTAGTCCGGCAGCGAGGCAGGCTCTGATTTCCAATGGACCGTTTGAAGTTCAGCCAGATGTTTTTGTTCGATTTGTGGCGCATGACAATAGGGAGAATCACAGAGCCACGCAGGGATTCAGAACTGGTTGGTTGATGTTCTTGGGTGTTCCGCTAGATTACAGGAACGAGTACGATATTTCCAATGCGGTAGCCACCTTTGGTACCTTTCACCATTGGCACCAGGATGATGTGCTAAAGGATAGAACTCTAGTGTATGCTTCTTTCCCATCACCTGCTCTTTTTTGAATTTAAATACTGTAGGGGAGGCCCCCACAGCCTTTTATTGAAAAAACGAACCACTGTACAGGCGATAATTACAAATATTTACAAGCAAAAAATTATTGTAAGTTGTCAAGCCATGATGACAAAAGAGGTTTAATAGAATCTTTCACCCTATGCCCAAGCAAGGTGACATCCACAAAGAAACCAGCCTTCCAGCTTCTGAATGTAGGCAAAATCTCCTTAAAAATGTAACCATTCCTCTGCTTCCAAATATTCCAGCAAGCCAAAATAACAATCTCAACAAAACATGGTCCCTCAAAACCCTTCCTGGCGACCAACAGATTATCCAACATTGAAGCATCATGCCAGCTGATCTGCAAATATGACCAAACTCTTTGGCTGAAAGTACACTGGAAGAATAAATGCACCCAGTCTTCATGTTGGTGCCGAGGGCAGAGCACACAATTATGATTGTTTGTAACATTCCAATGCCTGCGTAATAACATGTCCTTTGTATTGATCTTGTCATGTAGTATGAGCCAAGCAAAGACCTTATGCTTGGACATACATTTTGACTTCCATATCCAACAAGAGGGCATATGAGTAGTGATACCAGAAAAATGGAACTGGTAGAAACTACTTGATGTGTATTTCCCTTTTGCCAAACAACTGATCCATTTGTCAGAAGAATCACTGGGAACCACGTCTTGTAGCAACTGTGCCATATCAATATATTCCTGATAAGCCTCCACAGAAAGAGGCAAATAATATGCAGCAGTTGGATCTTCGAGCCTCATATACTCTTTGACTGAAATCAATTTATCCTTGACATAAGAGAAAAGCCTTGGGAATTGGTGAGATAGCAACCTGTCCGTCCACAAATCATCCCAGAACAGGATGGAGCTTCCACCACCCATTTCACACTTGGTGATCGCCCTCCATTCATCCACAAGGCTAAAGACCCCTCTCCACCAGAAAGAACCACTCAACGTGACAACATGGGGCACTGAATTGTGATAATAAGAGTTTCTGACTAATTTCACCCATGGCAGATCAGCGTCATTATAGAACTTATCCAGGTGTTTCATCAGTAAGGCCTTATTCTGCACATGCAAATTAACAATTCCCAGCCCCCCCTTCTTTTGGGTTTACATACCATATCCCATGCAGCCAGGGAATTAACTCTTTCCTTATGCTTATCCTTCCTCCAAAGACATCTCCTCCTAGCCCTATCAATCACCTCAACCACCCCTTTTGGGATGACAAGTGAACACATATAGTAAGTAGGCAGGGATGATAACACAGAATTTACCAAAACCAGACTATCACCATAGGATAAAAATGAGGCTGTGGCAGATAACCTCCTTTCCACTCTGTCTATTAGGGGGGCAAAATCCTTCATTGCCGGTTTGGTTGTGCCCATCGGAAGACCCAAATAAGGGAATGGCATATCAGCTATCTGGCATCCCAGAATACCAGCTAGGGACGCAGCCGTCTCAGAAGAAATATTGATTGGCACCAAGGAAGATTTATGGTAATTCACCTTGAGCCCAGTGATGGAGGCAAAGAGATCCAGCAGTTCTTTAAATATCTGGAGCTGATCTGATTCAGCTGGTAAGAAAACCAAAGTATCATCAGCATACTGTACCACAGGGAATTTTCCTTCAACAGGAATGGGCAATTTCAATCTTCCCTGCTCAAAAGCCAAATTAAAAATGCTCTGCAATAGATCTCCTCCCAGAACATATAAAATTGGGGAGAGAGGATCACCCTGTCTGACTCCCCTCTTACAATGAAATTTGTTTCCGGGTACTCCATTGAGCAGAACAGATGAGGTCCCAGAACTAAGCACCTCTTTGACCCAGGATATCACAATGGGGGGGAACCCCTTGCATTCCATTATTTGCAGAATGGCTTTATGCTCAATTGTATCAAAGGCCTTCTCAAAATCAATTTTCACAACCACCACCTTTCTCCTTGATTGTTTACACTGGAAAATATATTCAAAACACCATGCTAAGCAGTCCTGGATTGTCCTTGATTTAATGAAACCATACTGGTTATCATGAATGCATTTGGAGATGATAGATTGAAACCTGTTTGCC
The DNA here is from genome assembly GCA_012064385.1 of Puccinellia tenuiflora. Classification (NCBI taxonomy): domain Eukaryota; kingdom Viridiplantae; phylum Streptophyta; class Magnoliopsida; order Poales; family Poaceae; genus Puccinellia; species Puccinellia tenuiflora. The sequence continues at coordinate 58,745 of QRDG01002399.1, read as the reverse complement.
ACCAACTTGGTAAGAAACTTTAAGGAGGTATTGGTCAAAGAAATAGGCCTGAAATCATTAACAGTTTCAGGAGACTGCTTCTTAGGAACCAGAGTGATATAGGACCCATTAATGTTTTCCAGAGAGATCTTCCCATCATGAAAGTCAGCACATAATTGCTTAAAATCACTCTGTATTATAGACCAGCACCTTTTGATAAACAAACCAGTGAATCCATCAGGTCCAGGGGCTTTGTCAGGTTTGAGATGCTTTACTATTCCATCAATCTCCTCATCAGTAAAGGCATCAGCAAGATTATCTAGTCCAGGTACAGCAGACAGGTACCTTTTAAGATCTACTTGATCATTGGTGCAAAAAGAAACTCCCATCCTCCCTTTGAAACTATGCCAGAAAGCAGCAGCTTTATCTTGATGATCCTCCAGGGTATTGCCATTGCTATCTATAATAGAGGGCATAACATTATGTCTGTGCCTCTCAGTTGCTTTAGCATGGAAGAATTTAGTGTTCTCCCCCCCCCCCCCCCCAGCTGAACCCACCTTATAGTACATCTCTGTTTCCAATAATCAGACTGAATCTGTAACAACTTCTTGATGTGGACCTTTACTATATTCCTGAAGTTGAATTCTGGAGTACTCAAAACTCTCAAATCCTCTAACTAATCAAAGAAGAAAATCACCATGTTACACTTATAAATAAGAGTTTTGATGTGAGACAAACTCTTTCCCCATCTCTTCAACTCATATCTCAAAGATTTTAATTTTGCCGAAATAATCCCCACAGAGGAAGCACACTTAGTGGGTCTATTCCATACATCCTGAACCAGCTCAAAAAAACCAGGTTGCTGCACCCAGTGATTCTCAAATCTGAAGATTTTAGCCTTTGGGATAGAGGTTGAAATTTTAATAACACAGGGAAGATGGTCAGAGGTAATTTTAGCCAGAGGAGAAACCGTCGAATTTGGATAAGACAGAGTCCATTGGCAAGAAGTGAAAAACCAGTCTAACTGCACCAAAAGTGGGTCCTGCTGCATATTAGACCATGTGAAGGACCTGCCCTTAAGTGGAAGCTCAATTAATCCCAGATGGCTGATGACATCATTAAATAAAAGAATATCATTCAAATCGGCTCCAGGCCTATTCCTGTTATCCTCTGACCTAATAAAGTTGAAATCCCCCACAATTAACCAGTTCTCATGAATAGGAATATGTTGGTTATAAAGCCAGGTAACAAAATTGTCCCTCTCGATTCCTTTACAAGGGCCATACACATTAATTAGAGTCCAGGTCTCAGAATTATGTACTGAATTGAAATTAATTTTAATGGCAGATCTGTGAATTTCAACCAGCCTTCCATGGAACACAGAGCTGTTCCATAAAACAATTAACCCCCCAGAGGCACCCTCAGAAGGGGAAAAAACAAACTGATCAAATCTTTTGGGGCAAAAGGATCTGACAAAGGAATGATCAAAATTCTGACATTTTGTCTCCTGAAGACAAATTACAGCAGCATGACATTCCTCAATTTTATTATACACAGCAAGCCTCTTATTTTTATCATTCAGACCTCTCACATTCCAGTCAAAGACCATCCAATCCAGCTGAGTTTGATGACTATTATCCATAAAAACCAGATATAAGTGAGAAAAGGAATTTGTCCATCACAGAAAGACAAAATAGCATAACAGAGACATCCAAAAGCATCCAAAGATTATAGCACCATAACACAACCAGCATGATCAGTTTTAGCAAAATAATAACAACCCCCACTTCAAAAAGGCCAACAAGGCCCACCAAACATTTGGCCTTAACTATCATTGGAAGAAGATGGGCTCCTGGGCTTGCTAGAGGAGGCCTCAAGCTTCTCCTTCGAGATTTCCTTCTCCTCAATTTCTAGTTCCCTTCCCGCCAACTGAAGCACACGTAAGGGAGTGAAAGGAGGCACCAGATCATCCCTGCTGTTCGGCTTGGCCGACCTTGGCCTTTTCCTTGGTTCTGGAGACTGTTGCATGGGCACCAGTCTGAATCCTCCATTCTGAACTGAGCTTCTAGTGGGACGACTAACAACTGATGGTAACACCACAGCCTGTTTGCGTCCCCTTTTCTTTGGAGTCCTGGATGGCACAGAAGGGGTAACAGACTTCACAGAAGTAACTGCAGAATTAACTTCTTCCACATAAATCACAGTGGAAAAGAACCTCTTATCTATAACAGGCTCAAGAAGGCCACAAATCTGCGAAAGGAAAAGGGAACCTCTGTCAAACTGTAACCTGGCACAATTGAACCTCAGGTACTCACTCCAGGCAAGAACAGGGTCAGGGAGCAAAACCCTGAAAAGCTGAAGGTCTTGAGGGTCCCCAGGCATTGCATGACCAGCAGGGATAATAGCCATCTGTGGGCCCTCAACTCCAGGAATAATCACATCCATAATCTGCTCTGGTCCCTCTGCTTGGACATAGTTTTCAGAATCAATGGAATCTCCAGTAAACTGAACTGTAGAAGAAGACTGTTGTTGTTCTTGCTGGGGAGCTTGGTCGTGCTGCATCTCATCATCACCCCAACCATGCTGCACAACATTATTTTCTCCTGCTGCACCAGCATCCCAAAGCCCCCACCCATGGCCTGCTTCATTGTTAACTGGTGGAACCCAAGCATCATCCAAAGGAATAACAGGAGGGCCATGAAAGGGATGAGGATTACCATCCTGCGGCTCAGGGGATTCATCCCCAGGCATGACATCAGCCTGTTCACTCTGCAGAATAAAAACTGGTACAGTCCAGGAAACCACCACACCACCATATCTCTGAGTCTCACGCACGACAATAGATTTAGGGATATCACGAACCCCTCCATAAGAGAGCTTAATCAGAGTCCTAGTGGGTGAGGGGTCATCCCTGTGCCACGAGTGCATCTTGCCAAACTTACTAACCATGTTTCTCAGAAAGTCCTCCGTGTAGTAGTCCATGGGAAAATTAAGCAACATGATCCAACCAAGCCTAGTATAGACAGTTGATCTAAAAATATCTCCAGCATCATGCCTAGCGAAAGAAAGAATGCGTCCGTTGCCAAAAGGAACTGCATGTTGCGCCACCAGCAAATCTCTCGCAACAGAACTAGCAAGGCGATAGAGACCAAGACCAACAGCACTCTCAGCGAAACTCATTACCTCCAGGTTGTACTCGCTGAAGATATGATTTGCAATCTGCTCAAGAAAACCATCAATCTCCTCTACCGGTGGCCTTGGTTCAAGTTGCGCAATCGCCCATTGCTCGTGCCTTCTCTGCGGCGCAGCGGCTGCAGTGACATAAATCCTTGCAGGACGCTCATCATCTCCCCAGGGCTGCATGACATCCATGCCTGCTGGTGTAAACCGAGTTGGATCAACCGGAAAGTTCGCCATTGGAGCTAGATTGGAGATTGGCGGAGGAGCAGAGGAGGTAGGGTTTTCGCAGGGGATTGGGGATTTTGCCGCGACGCTTGGGTAAACAACATTGTTTATTCCTTTTGCCGGGGACAGAGTAGTAGATTGCTTGGCAACCCACTGCAAAGACCCTTTTACCCCCGGGCAATCTTTTTTAATGTGTCCAGATTTAAAACAAGCCCAACACCGAATCCTTCCTTTGCAAAAAACAGTTTTATGTTCAAAACTTAAACATCTGTTGCACGACCAAACTTGCAACGCCATATTATCAATTAAATCCTCAAAAGCTTGATCATGACCAGATATAACAGAGTTGCTAGGTGTAGAACCAGAGGAGGCCGGCCCAATTGCATTCTTGGTAGCAAGCCCATCGGAAACAACTTTTGAGGCCGAAGATCCCGCCAGAACTACAGCAGGCAGAGAACCAAATTGAATAACTTCAGGTTGGTCCCTGATCACATCCTTAGCCACAGAAGAGAGCTGAACTTTGGGACGGTAAGCATGCTTCCCACTAGGTCTGGAGGCCAAAGAGTTTCGCTGCACATTAGCTCTCCGATCAACAAAAGAGTGCGACTTGAGAGAATTCTTGATGGATCGGAAGGCATGTTTAACTGAGACATCACTTGTAAAGAGGCGACCAGACCTAGACTTCTTTCTATTAACCTCGGTCCATTCAGCATCCAGTTCCTCATAGTATAGCTTTTCCTCTCTCAACCAATTTGGACCACCATAACCCCATAGATGAAAGAAGCACTCAAACATTTTGCAAGTATATGATCTCAAATTGGTAATGAAGAAGCCCACAGCTTTTGAACTGACTGAGAATTTGAAAACTCTACCAGCAAGATTTGAAATCTCAATTTCATCGTAGGAGACACCCAAACAAGCAGAGAGTGCCAGACTACCATTAAGCTCTGTCAATCTGAAAGAAGTGCGGCTAAAAGAAACCACAAGGAAAAAACGGTGCGATCTAGAGACAGGGTTTACTGCAGATGAAAAAAGTTGCCGCACTTTTGCCCTGATCGCATGACCCGGGGTGAAATCCAGAAGATGTGCAATAGAGTCCGGATCCGAGAAAGGATCCAAAGGTTCACGAGCAGGAGATGACGCCGTGAATGATAAAGATCCCGTAGGTGACAGCAGACATGAAATAACCGATACAACAAAACCAGGGAGAGAGGTGGTGGATCTAGGGCTTACCACCTCTAAAGGATCCGGATGTTTACCAATGATTGGGGCATTCTTGGCATTCTTGAGAACCATCCATTCCTTGTCTCCTGAAATCCAGAGATCCAAAAAGCCATCTTGATCTTTGAACATACCACGATCCAGATCCTTGGTAGACGTGAAAGACACCTTCCAACGCCAAGGGGGTGAAGAAGCCATGAAAGACAGGTGGGGAGTAGGGTTTTGGTGGGTGGGGAGGAAGATGATCGGAAGGGTTTTGGGAATTGGTGGCCGGAGATGAGAGATCGCCGGCGTTAGGTCACGGGGTGGGGGGTGGGGGTGGAGTCGCCATTACCTTCACTCCTAGCGAGTTTCTCCCTCAATCTTGTGCCAAGAGACGTGGTCTTTGGTCGCTATGGTAGCCTGGGAGCGGTAAAAGAGTCCTGGACTGCAGCTTGTTATATTTTAACTGCAGAGTTTGCTGAAATCATGCCTGCTGATGAGGACCCTATGCCGTTGGATGGAAACCCACATCCCCTCCCTGGTGGTCTGCAGCAGAATGATAACATGTTTGTGTTACCTCCTTTTCCAGAGATTGGGTGGAATGAGGATCCTCAGCAGCTTGAGGAGCAGCATCAAGATATTCTGCAGCCTCAGGGGCTGCAGCAAGAATTTGAAGGGGGCCTGGTTGACCCCCCTGCGGTCATTGCTGTGAATGATTCTATTGTGTTTGATCCTTCAGCGGTTTCTATGGAGAGTGGTCAGGGGGAGAATGCTCTGGAAGTAGATCAGCCAGTGCAGCAATTGCAACTGGTTCCTTTTGGGAATGAACAGGTTCAGCCTCAGGAGCACAATGTTGTTCATGTGGGATTCATGATGCCAGTGTTGTTTGGGCCTATGTTGCCCCCTGCTATGCAGTGGGATAGGGTAATTAGTGTCATCCTTCCAGCTCTTCTTGCAAGGGAGAGCCCCAAGCCATCTCTTGCTTTCTCACTGCCAAGAATTAAGAGATCTGCTTCGAATGCTTTTGAGGTGGAAGCTTTCAATTTCTCTTTCCAGCCAATTAACTCAGCAATCCAGACTGGAGTTGTGGATAGAAGGGTGGTACCACCTGTGTGTAAGCCAGTTGCAAGGGCTCTCTGTTTTCATGATGCTGATGATGCAGATGATGGGGCAGCAACTGCTATTCCCATGGTTTTTTCCTCCGATTCTTCTGCAGTTAAAAAGTATAATACAAGAGCAAGGAAGAAGTTGGTCCCTGAAGTGGAGTCGAAGGTTAGGAGATCTCCCCGCCTCAGTTCAAAAACTGATGGGTTTAGGCCCACTGCTGTCAGGGATTCAGTGCCAAGAAGGCCCAATAAGAGGCCCAATCAGAAGAGAGATGCAGCCCAGAAGGAGGGAAAGCAGAAGCAGGGGAGCAAATCGATGCAAGAATATCCAGAGACGCCGATCAAGACTCTGCAGGAGGTGGGGATTTCTTTGGGCATTGAAGCAGACAAGCTGACAGAGGAAAAGCTTAGGGCTACTTCCAAGACTGGGCCTACAATAGCTTCTGTTTAAATGATGTGTCTGTCTTATTATTTTGTGAAAGGGGCTGTACTAATTGTCCCTGCTGATGGTTTAGGGTCTGAATGTTCATCAATGGTACTTGTGATGATTGGTTGGTGTTGTCTCATTCTGGGAACTTGGTCTTTTGTTATGCATAAGACAGATTTGCTGCAACTTATTTGTGTTATTCATGAATTCACAACATTCTAGGGTGTGGAGGGTCCTATGTTGGAATGTACGGGGTTTAAATGGTGATGCTAGACACAGAGCTTTACGTTCAAAAATTGAGGAAAGTCAGGCCACTATAGTATGCATACAGGAAACAAAATGTGAATACATTGATCATAAGTTACTGAGGAAATTTTGCCCTAAGCGTCTTGATAATTTTGCTTACATCCCTTCAAAGGGAGCTTCTGGGGGTCTGTTGGTTCTGTGGTGTTCCTCGGTTTTTCTGGGACGTGTAATCCAAATTGCTGATGCTGGTATTACAGTGGAGTTCACATCTATACATAATGGACAGAGTTGGAGTTTGGTCACTGTATATGGTCCATGTCAGGGGATTGAGAGGGATAACTTTGTGGCCTGGCTTTATAGTCTGCAAGTTTCTGCGATGAGTAATTGGTTGCTGCTTGGTGATTTTAATTTCATTAGATCTCCTGACAACAAAATAGGCCGGGGGGTGATGTAAATGATATGTTCCTTTTTAATGATATTATTGGTCACCTTGGTTTGGTGGAGTTGCCTTTGAAGGGAAGATCATATACTTGGTCTAATATGCAAGCTGAGCCCCTGTTGGAACAGTTGGATTGGTTTTTTACTACGCCAAATTGGGTGACAGACTTTCCTGATACAGTAGTTCTCCCTTTAGCTAATACTGCATCTGATCATGTACCTTGCGTGGTAAATATTAGCACTTCCATCCCAAAGGCTACTTTGTTTCGGTTTGAGAACCATTGGGTGGGGCAGAGTGGCTTCATGGATTGTGTGACCTCGGCTTGGCAACAGGTTTCCCATAAAAAGACTTCTGCTGGGGTTTTAGCAGATAAGTTTAAATGGCTTCGATACTCTTTGAAGAAATGGCATAAGAGTTTGTCCAAGATTAAAGCACAGATAGAATGCTGCAACAAGGTGATTGGCTTGTTGGATCAGCTGGAGGAGAATAGGGTACTTTTCTTACCTGAATTTAATTTCAGGAAAATTGTTAAAATTCATCTGGAGGAATTGCTTTTGATTGAGTGTAATTACTGGAGAAAGAGATGCACTATTCGATGGATTAAAATGGGGGAAGATAATACCAAGTTTTTTCATGCAATGGCCACTACAAGGTTCAGAAGAAACTCAATTGCTATGCTCAGAGGGGATGATGGTCTGATGGTCTCAGAGCATGAGGATATAGCTAGATTATTGTGGGTGGCTTATAAAAACAGAATGGGTCTTTCTGAGGGTATTAATATGCAGTTTCAACTGGGTAGTCTGTTCACTAGAATTGAGGGCCTGGATAGAATCACTGAGCCGTTCTTGAGGGAGGAGATGGATCTGGTCATCAAGCAAATGCCTCCTGATAAATCTCCAGGACCAGATGGTTTCAATGGGCTATTTCTGAAGAAGTGTTGGCCTCTTATTAAGGAGGATTTTTATAGACTTGCTGATGATTTTCATGCGGGAACTTTGAAATTGCAGAATATCAACGGCTCCTATATTACTCTGGTCCCAAAGTGTCAAAACCCCTCTGATGTTAATGATTTCAGGCCAATCTCTTTGACGAATGTTTGCCTAAAGTTTCTCACAAAGCTGGTGGCTAATAGACTTCAGGATCAGATTCTCAGGTGCATCCACAAAAATCAATATGGCTTCCTGAAATCCAGATCAATCCAGGATTGTGTGGCATGGGCTTTTGAATATCTGCATTTGTGTCATGCCTCCAAAAGGCCAGTTATTGTTCTGAAATTGGATTTTGCTAAAGCTTTTGACACTATTGAGCATGATGCAATTTTGCAAGTTATGGAAGCCATGGGATTTGATGAGTTGATGTTAAAATGGGTAAAGGAAATTCTATCCTCGGGTACGTCTGCAATTTTGTTGAATGGTGTGCCTGGTAAACAGTTTGAGTGCAAGAGGGGAGTAAGACAAGGAGACCCTTTGTCCCCTTTGCTGTATGTCCTTGGGTCGGAGCTTTTACAAGTGGTGGTTAACGAGTTGCTGCAGTCTGGTGCAATTTCTCTGCCTATCTTAACAAATGACCCAGATTTTCCTATTCTGCAGTATGCGGATGACACTCTGCTTGTCTTGCCAGCAGAGTTGGATCAGGTAATGGCAATAAAGAATCTTTTGCAGAAATTCTCCATGTCTACTGGGCTCAAAATCAATTATCATAAGTCAACAATGATTCCTATTAATGTGGACATTAGTCACATGGAGGTTTTGGCTGCTGGCTTTGGCTACAAGGTGGAATCCCCACCCTTCACCTACTTAGGGTTACCTATGGGGACAACTAAGCCAAGGATTGTGGATCTCATGCCCATTGTTACCAAGCTTGAGAGGAGGCTGTGCACCACCTCATGTTTTTTGTCTCAGGGTGCCAGACTTCAGTTGATTTCTTCTGCCCTATCTTCCATGCCAGTGTACTTCATGTGTTCGCTTCAGTTGCCTGCTGGAATTATTTCACAGCTTGACAGAATTCTAAGGCAGTGTTTGTGGAGGGACAATAAGGATACTCCTAAGCAGGCCCTTGCTGCCTGGGATATGCTTTGTAAGCCCAAGATGTTCGGTGGAGTTGGGATTGTTAATTTTAAACGGAAAAATGAGGCCCTGTTGCTTAAAATGCTGGACAAGTTTTATAACAAGGTTAATGTGCCATGGGTTCAGCTTATTTGGTTTAATCATTATCAGGGGAAAGTGCCACATGCTGAGAATCCATGTGGCTCCTTTTGGTGGAGGGATCTAATGAAATTAGTGGATCAATTCAGGGAGGTTGCGGTGGTGACTCCAGGTAGAGGAGACTCTTTCCTATTCTGGTCAGACAAGTGGCTCTTGAATGGTTCTGTGCAGCCCCTGGCTGAAAGATATCCTAGGCTGTTCTCTTTTGTTCTGGACCCTACGCTATCGGCTGCAGAGGTTTATGGTGAGGAGGATTTGCTTTCCTTGTTCTATCTTCCTTTGTCGGAGCAGGCTTATCAGGAGTACAATGAGCTTACTTTGATTATGCAGTCTTATCCTCTGTCTCTGGATCAAGATAGTTCGACCTATGGATGGGGTCTGCCAAATACTATAACAAGTTACATGAGGGCGTGCCATATACAAATGTTTCAAGATGGATCTGGAAGTCTTGTTGTATTATGAGGACAAAGTTTTTTGCATGGCTGCTGCTTAATGATAGACTGAACACCAGAGATTTGTTGAAAAGGAGGAACTGGCAGGTGACAGATGACTATGATTGTGTGCTTTGCCCTGCTAGAGTTTATGAGGATAGAATGCATCTGTTTTTTCATTGCAATTTCAGCCAGAGAATATGGAATTACCTGCAGATTGAGTGGCCTCCAGGGCAGGACCTGCAATTAGTGGTTGCTCAGGCTAGAGCCTCTTTCAAACAGCCTTTCTTTATGGAAGTGGTTATTCTGACATGCTGGAACATTTGGAAACAGAGAAATGGCAAGATTTTTGAGAATGAGAGGCCTAGTTTTACTGGTTGGAAGAGAAATTTTACCCATGATATCACTATGCTTGAGCATAGGATTAAGCAGAAACATGTACAGTCACTTAGAGCCTGGATAGGCAGCTTGTTGTAAATTTTTGTAATTATAGGTAGGTAGTAGTTTTCTTTGTACATATGCTTTTAATTTCTGTTTTTATGCAATAAAGCTGCTGTGAAAGCCCCACAGTCTTTTACTTTCAAAAAAAAAGTGGGAAAAACGTTTCGATTATTTTTGTTTTTCTGCCCCTATCCGTCCCGATGGCCTCGCGTTATCCTCATCCCATCTCCTTCCAGGATCCAGGGCTAACCTGCGTCTCTCCTCCATGGCTTTGCGTCCCGCCGACCTCGGCTCTTCTCCGGCATGCGTCTGCTACCCTAGAACTGGTGCGGCAAGAATCGTTGACCTCCCCTTCGTTCTATCTGGCCAGTGTGGGCGGCGACGTCGATGAGGGCCTGAAGAAGGCGCTCGAGCACGCCGTGCACAAGGAGGAGGAGGATTTGGAGGGCGACGGGCTGAGCTTCGCGTGCGGCTACGGGGATCTGCAGTGCGCGCAGGCGCTGCTTGAAGCCGGCGCGCCTAGGCATGGCGCCAGGGGCAGCCGGCGAGCTGCAGTGCGTGCAGGCGCCGCTGCTGCTGACGGGAGACACGAGCGTGGCTAGGCACTGCGAGTGGCCGGCGCTGTGCGTGCAGGCGCTGCTGGAAGCCGACGTGGCTGTCTGGACGCTGGTGCTCGCCTTTGCTGCGATGAGTTTGACTTGTGATTTTGCAGGGTTTGGTGGACTGGTGCCGTGGTTTTGAACAGGGCTGGTGGATTGTGGTTATATGTACGAATTAGTAGATGCATGTACACTTCTTGCTTTTGATTTGTTTTTCTTTTGTGACCCAGCTATTCTTCTCTTTATAGTAAAAATCAGATGTTTATGGGGCGAATTAGTACGAAAAGGCAAAGGTAAACACATCTTCCTATATATATGAAGAAGACTGTCGAACAAAGCAAAAGGCTAATGAGGTAGACATCATAGTCGTTGATAAGCGGGCAGTGTTTAGTGAAGATGGAAATGATGAAGTCAAGCAGAATGGAAATAGTGGATGTCCGTGATGTTTTGAGAACAAGTTAATGTGGTTGCAGCCGGACAAGCGACGATGAAAATCCAGTGCCAAATAGGTGCAGTTGACTTGCCAACCTAGACTGTAAAAAAAGAGTTGCCAAGTTCACCGTGCACTGCTCCATACTGTTTTGCCAATGTGGATCCATGGCCATGGGGCAGCACTGCTCATGAGACAATGAGATAGAGAACATACCAATATTATATTATGTACTTTCAAACTAAACATCTCGGACAAATTAAGCTCTTCTCAGGTAAAACTAAGTTTTTCTTATTTGTGCGTTTATTTTATTTTATGTTTATATTTTTTGTCTATTACACCTACCACAACCGTCTTCTCTCGCATGTCCGCAATGGAAGCCGCGTCATCCATCCAGAACATCGCGGCCTTCACTGTGCTAGCGCCCCGAATCCGTGCGATCATGAATATATCCGACTCAATCGCGACCCATCCTCGCTAGCATCCCTATCCCGTCGGCGCCCAATGTGAACGGCTTGAGTAGTAGGACAAAGCTGGAACTGTCGGATGATAAAGTCACGATGTTGGATATGTTCCTCACTAGAAGAGACAAACAAGAATGGAGTAGATCAAGAAGATTATCAAATGATTAGTAGACGACCTGCGCCTACGACGAATCCGAACAAAATTGTCGTGTGCTTTGCAGCGAAAACGGGGGAACACATAGCATCCGGGAGATTCCTCTAAGGAGCTTTGGCGTCACCATCGTAGTTGCCTCTTTTTGTCGATTTCATTTCGATGGTTTTTTGTTTCACGCTAAAACCAGGTGAGAATAAATACAACAACGGCAAATCAAGTGAAGTTTTCACTCTCGGTGGAAACATTTTTGGATCGGACTTTGATTTTTCAAGCGGGCTTTAACTTGTCTTTTTTATCCCGTTGCAACGCACGGGCATGTTTGCTAGTTATGAACTAAAGCCCTAATCTAAAGTTTTTTACATATTTAATGGAGTCCCAATGGTAGCATTGAAAAATATTCCACCAATCCGCAATGTTTCACCTTGCTAAATCCATAACTCAAATAGAGCTAGACCAAACTTGATCGTGAAAAGGTAAGGAGTGCCGGTCCGACGACATTGTGGCGAAATCGACGTCATGGACGAGGTCGAGGAGGGGGTCGAATTCGCTCCGACTAATTCATTCCTTGGCCAAGCGGTTACAAAGGACTTAATCCGGTGATTCCTGCATGTCGAAGGGTCCTCTTTGCAAATTTACCACGCCGACAATCCTGTGTAGCCAACTTGGATTAATCACGGGATGCCAAGTCGTGGGACTGACTTAGACATGTGGGACAAGTTTCGGTGTGTGGTTTGATTAGCTCTCACACATGTGTCGCGCGCTTATTCGCATGCATGTTCATCCAAATTTAGGCACACCGCGCGTCCAATATTAGCCCGCGAATAAGCCGGCAGGGCGTTGCCCCACCAGCACTGCTCCCTCCATCCATCCTGGCGCACAAATCAAGAGATCGTCGTGGACACACCGATTTGGTAGTTCCTCCATGGATCGATCGATGAAGGCGAACGGCAGCACGAGCATGTCGTCGTACCTGACGTGCAACCTGGGGCCCGGCCGCGGCGCCGACGAGGGGCCGCCGCAGCCGCAGACGGCCACCTGCTGCACGGCGCTGCACCGCGGCCCTGGCTCGACGCAGCCACGGTTCGCGCCGATCCGCACGCCGGGCTCCGCCGCGTTGATGCTCGACCACGACGACGACGACGACCATACGATCGAGGAGGAGGACGGGCAGCAACAGCAGCTGAAGAAGAAGATGACGAAGACGCCGACGAAGAAGGCGGCGGAGGCGACCAAGACGATGATCAAGAAGATGGTGCGCAAGTGCAAGTCGTCGGTGGCGGACGTGGAGGCGTCGCGGGTCGCGGCGGACAGCGGCACGCCGACGCGGCTCCGGCGCAGCGGCGCCGTCCGCCGGGACTGGAGCTTCGAGGACCTCCACGGCGGCGGAGGCAACAACGCCGCCTAATCGATCGATCCGTCCGCCACGATAGTCGGGCTTCGATCAGCCGATACGTCATGGTGCAAAAGAATGTAACGGCCCTTTGCGCGTATATATGGGTGGATCATGTATGATGTATGTATTATACTCCATATATACGTATTCTTAGTGGAGCTCTGCAAGTATAATCTATAATATCCATACAAAAAAGGACGCGACTACACAGTGCCCGGGCACCGGTTTGCGCTACAGGGTGCCCCTGCCAAAAAAGGAAAGTGTGGTCCCACCCTGTCAAAAGAGGAAAGGACCACCTCCCGCCTGCCGCGCGCTGGGTTGGACCAACGCCACGGGCCGCCTCCCGCCCAGGACCAACGCCAGAAAAAACATATAAAACTACATCGCAAGTGGAAAAGTACTGGTCCCCCATGTTTCCTCCTTCCGCAAGTGGTCTCTGGCCGGAACGTTCACGTGAAATGACACACAGGCGGACCACACACCTTCTCCTTCCCTCCTACTGCTCCACTGCAAGTTAATGCCAGAATAAATAAAATAAAACGAGATCAAAAAATACATCCACATATGTAGTCGGCAAATCCCAGGAAAAAAAAAACAAATGAATCTGCCCGCCTCCATCTTGATCGTATAAAAAACTACATCGCCTGCCTTGCTTCCACATAGCTTAAATTTGGCCCAGGTATGTAAAAAAAGTGGTTAGAAGTAATAATTGTGTAGTGTTACTATTGGTCTACAGACTAGAAAATTCCATCCCGGTTCGAACGAAACATACTACAGTTACATCCAGATAAAGAGAAAACAAATTATTCCGTACTAAAGTTACAGCCTTACATGTTATATCGATCTGGAAGGAAGAACTTAAGTGGCGAAAATTACATCTACTAGCAAAAGTTGCATAAGAGGTATGATTTTACAAGTTTTGTATCAATCATAGTCAAAATTACATGCATGACTGGAAACACAAAAACTCTGATGAACTACTAGTTTTACTACAGTTTTGAACTACATCCATACTTCATATTATCTCCCAACATATACTTACACCAGCAGCATGTCCAGTATTTCAGTACGACATTGTTAATATTTGGCCGCAAGCTCCTTTGAATCAATTTGGGTTGTCGCTGTGGTATTGCTTGAATCATGGGAACATCACATGATCTCCAACTACCCTCATGCTGCCTGTGTTGGGGAGAACATATTAGCAAAAAAAAAAATACAAGTTTGTTGCAATTAACTACATAACGAATGAACTGTACTTTTATCAGATTTACAAAAGTTACATCCTCATGAATATATATGGAAAATACATGCATGTGGAATAAGGTCGAGCTGATGTATCCAACTGCTACTCAGAGGCCATGAAAAAAAATGTTTAACCATGAATAGCAATGAGAACTACATCCCTGCACCGTAATAAATGTATAAAATTACATCATGGTAAGCTAGAAATTGCATGGCAGTGCTGTCAAAAAGACCATGGAAGTTTCGACCATATAATAACAAATGACCCTTGCCCCCAATAAAAATGTATGAAAATACATCTTGGACAGGAAGAAATTATGAAAACTATATCCTGGGAGCAAGAAAATTACATGCTACTATTGGGTAAACTCTGAAAAATGTTCAATCAACAAAGGACTACATAAACTACATCCGTGCCACACTAGGGGCATGCATAAAAACTACATCCCAATAAATTACATGCTGATAGTGAGTAAAAATGTTCAACCAATAGAGTAATTAACAGCATAAACTACATCCCTGCCCCTTGGTGAAAAGCTATAGAACTACATCGTAGGATCAAAAGATTACATGATGATGGTGAGTAATTTTTTTTACCAATATAGTAACTACAGAAACTACATCCCTGGCCCTTGGTGAAAGCTATTAAACTACATCTTATAGAGCTAACAAGTATTCGCCATTAAACTACTCGCTTTGTGAATCACCTAACAAGCTATAAAACTGCATGCCTACATGGCTGTACCTATATGTCTGTACCTACAAAAAGAGTTTTCATCCCTGGAAACTACCATCATATAGGTGCAAAAAAAATAAGAAAGTAATGGATTCATCAACAAAATACATGCAGGAGATAAAAAAGTACATCTCAGGAACCCACACAAAAGGAGTTTTCATCTAATTTATACATTATGGGTGAGAACACTTCAGAGAACTATCAATGTGTATTTAATTACAAAAAATACATCTACATGTCAAGTTAAAACACCTATTGACACGGATAACTACATGTACACTGTATACAAAAAAACAAAATACATATGTGGTTACTCCAAAAATCAGGCACATGGTGATAATTACATGCACACAAAAACTGTGACAAAAATATATTCTAACACAAAACCACATGTGTGATAGTTGAATCGGTTCAGTAAGTACTCAGCAACATCCACCACGTATTATCTGTCCAGTGTTCATAAGCAAGTTTCAAAGTGGTTGGGACGATTTGATGCTACGGAGTCCTTGGTGCTAATCGATTGAACCTAGGGACGTAAAGTACATATTCCACAACACAATCCACAACCAACATAGACACAGAGATCAGAATCGCAACTACAAAATCCATAAACACCAACACCCGCAAAGGACGCATGAGTTACAAAATAGGGACAGGTAGTCTAGGGTTTGAACATTGCTGACCTTGCAGGAGAAGCGCAGAGAGAATCCGCCCCGTTCGCTTCCTCGGATGATCGAAATGGTGGTAGAGGTAGCCCAGCTCCCAGCTCTCCCCGATTCCCTTCCGCAGAGCCCACTTCCCTTGATTTCCCCGGTGCGAGCTGAGCCGCGTCTTCAAATCGAAACACACACAGACGACGGCGACGACTCAACGTCCAAAACGCGCAGCTGGATTCGTCGTCTCGCCGGAGAAATCGCCGGCGATTTGAGGGTCTTCACTCCGCGCGGGGGAGGAGAGCGGAGGAGAATGATTGTGTGGGAGAGGATGTGACGAGACGCGTGGGGCGAGACGCGTGGGGTCGGGACGTGTCGGTCGGGACGCGTGGGGTCGCTCGATTTAGATCGAACGGACGAGACGAGTGAGCACGGGGAAGAGAAAGAATAGTGCCCACGCACGGAATAGATTTTGCGTACAAAAAAATTATAATCTATAATAATTTCTTACCAAGCTATGCATCAGGATGGCCCATGCATCCATCGGCCCAACACGACAGATTCTTCCTCGATCGTCTCCTCCGACGCTGCGACCTCGAGTTTCCTGCCGCCATGCCTCGCCGCCGCCTCGCCTCTCTCTGGCGACCTTTCATGTCCTCTCGACCTGTTCTCACGCCGCCAAACACCATGGAGGCGGTGGTTCCCTATTTTCCTACCGTCCGGCGTTTTCCCAGGTATCTTCTCTACTTCTCACGCCCCTTTACTTGGCTGCCATGGTTTCGGATCTGGATTGGTTCTGGCCAAAATTGTTTTGGTTACCCAATATGTTGGTTTTCTAGGGACAATTCTATTTTGGAAAATCGATTCCATCTTATTTATGTCTCGGATGCAGCAGCGAAGACAGGTTATTTCGTCGTACACCTCGAAAGCCCACAGAGGACGGTGTGGTCTCCATGGATGTGCTTCCGAGAAGCAGCCACCGTGACAGTTCTATATACGAGTGCACGCACACATGGAAAAAACGATACCGTGTCACGGACCGTAACGAGAGTATGTGATCGATGTCCCATTTGTTCTTATGACACATTTTCCAAGCCCTAGGTTCATTCTCCGCTAAAGTTTTTGAGGTTAATTTCGCTTAAAACATTATGTTTTTCTGAAGCTTTGATGGAGGGGATGACGTTAACGAACCCCGACCGTTGCGTCTTCCTCAACGGAAATTGCAGGCGGCATCCACCAAATTGCATGTTTCAGATCTTCTCGTTGAAGTTGGCTAAAGTTACTGCTCATCGTGGGTCGGTGGAGTTGTACGGATTCGTTGCTGTGCGAGATAATTTGGATCCGTTGCTTAATTATGTATTCAGTGC
Source organism: Puccinellia tenuiflora (assembly GCA_012064385.1). Classification (NCBI taxonomy): domain Eukaryota; kingdom Viridiplantae; phylum Streptophyta; class Magnoliopsida; order Poales; family Poaceae; genus Puccinellia; species Puccinellia tenuiflora. The sequence goes on along the minus strand of QRDG01002399.1, from coordinate 41,826 downwards.
CAGCAGGGATGATCCCATCATCGTGGAGCAGGTACACATCCAATCTTATGTGGAGTTATTTTAGGACACAAGTCAACCTAGCACCACAAATATTGAGTTTCTTCTGCTTAACCCACTCATGTACTCTACTTAAGAAATACCCAAGTTTTACATTCAGAGGGAAAGTAGACTAACCTCAATACGTGAGGGGGTGAGTGTACTTATGACATAATATCACATGGATACAACTAATGAAATTGGATCATATACATACTATTGACAGCATACAATAAACCTCGTAATGTCTTTTACACCTTATAAAGATGCTTCTGTGCGTTTATTTGTACCGAGTCATACGGTGTGAATTCATGATTATTTGTTGCTGTCTTTAGATGCACATCATTGTTTTGCGGTGTGAGTCCCACAACAATTGTTTTTTAATGCCGTATTTAGGTGCACATCAATTTTTAATTTTTGGGAATGCATAGCATTAATGATGTTCTCACTACAAAAGGTGTTCTATTTTATCTTTTCATTTTGATAGGCTCATGTAATTACATATCTGGGACTTAAATAAAATCAAACAATGGGTGTGCAATTTTTGCTTTCTTAATTACACTTGTGTGCACCTCATAATTAATTTTGATTGGTGGAAAAGATCTCGTTAGTATATTGTAAAATACCTATTTTAGGTACCTATTAATTAGTACAAACGAAACGTCATGACTGAAGTATATTTCTTGAGATATTTCATACACTTCAATACGAAGAGCTACTAAATATTAATAATTTTGTAGGGTTCTTCAATTAAGATGGCCGGGCCTAAACGAGGGATAGATTTGTGCGGCAACATTCTGATTGAATATGACATGAAGATCAAGACATGTGAACAAGAAAACCATGATCTACAACTGATAGATGGTGCGTCAATAATACGCTTCAAAGACATGCAGAATTGTCATGTGTTCACAAATCGCATCCATGGAGATACTGGCGCAATTGATATAACAGCAGCTTGTCTTGAAGATGCAGTTGAGGCGACTGTAGAAGTTATCTTATCAGAAGTGCAAAGAGGTTTCAATTTGTGTCTCTGTTGTTTTCCCTGCGGCCTGAAGGAAGAATTCCGGATATTCGATGGCGCAGTTAGTGAGCCATGCCATTTAGCGAGGTCAGTTGTTGCTGTAGTGATAGGTTCTTGGGTGAGCTTGAAATTCAAGTTGGGCTCGGAGTCATCTGGTTCCGTTGAACGTCAGTTTTCGTTCAAGGCGAACAATCATGGGGTTTCAGCTAGAAGTTTAAAAACTGATTTCGCACTAATCTCGGCGAAAGTGACTTGGTCGGCTATGCCTCAGGGGCACTAAGCTTACACCTTAAATGTGACATGGAGTTTTGTGGTACCATTCAAGCAGTCAAATAGATTACCAGTAAATTTTGGCCTTCCAAATTATAGGTAATGAAAAACATGGGCTATACTGACACATGTGAAATAACAAGTCTTTATACTATATACACTGCGTCGGTTCAGCGACCATGCTTGCAGTGCAGTTGTCTCTAATTTTGTTTCTCATTTTGTTACTCGTGTAAAAAGAGTATCTATTTACTACCAGGCCTGATGGTTAAGAGGTTACCAATGCCAAAAATTATTGTGAAAAAGAGTAAATGTTCACCAATCAGCTTGTTAACCGACCATTACCAAATCTATACCTCTTATAAAGCAAAATCCCACTAAAATGTATTAATTAATTCGGATATGCTAATTCTCAGTCGTCTGAGAATTAGTTAAATCTCAGTCATCTTATCAGCCATTAAATTATGTGCGTCAAGACTTGTGCAAACTAGAGTTTTTGCTTCCTTTTGTACTGTGGGTCGTCCTCGTTCATAGAAGCATCGCGATTTCTTTTCCGTCCAGATGTGCGCGTGGGCGCCTGCTGCTTCGCATCATCGCATGAGCAACATGGGCCTTGAGGTGTGCGGCCTTTTTCTTTTGCTTTCTTATTTTCTGCTTGTGGCCTTTTTTGGCTGCTTTTCCTTTTTGTTCTGGGCGTGTACGTGCACACTTTGCAAACTACAAACACTGTGACATTGAATTATTTGGTATAAAAAAAATCGAGTTGCACATAAGTTGCAAGTGAGATTTTTCTAGTTTTCACATGGATTGAAATTTAGATTTTCCGAGTTGCACATGGGTTGTAACTAAGGTTTCTCGAGTTGCACATGAGTTGCAACTGTAATTTTGCTAGTTTCACATGAATTGCAACTGAGATTTCCTGAGTTACACATGGGTTGTAATTGAGATTTCTCGAGGTGCACATGAGTTGCAACTATGATTTTGCTAGTTTCACATGGATTGTAACTGAGATTTTGCACCCAGAGTTGGATTTTTTGGAGTTGCACAGGGGTTGTAACCTAGATTTCTCGTGTTGCACATGAAGTGAAACTTAGATTTTGCATATGAGTTGGATTTTCTCACATGGGTTGTAACTGAGATTTATTCAGTTACACATGGGTTCTAACTGAGATTTCTCGAGTTGCACATGCGTTGCAACTGTGATTTTGCTAGTTTTACATGGGTTGTAACAGAGATTTTGCACCGGACTTGGATTTTCTCGAGTTGCATAGGGGTTGTAACCGAGATTTCTCGAGTTGCAACTGAGATTTTACACATGGCGTGCACCAACAGTAGATACACACTATGTACAGCTAAGAACTGAAAGATGTATCCTTACGCAATAATTTTCTCTTACTTTTTTTAAGCTAAAATAACTACATGGACCTCTTGCAATTTTTAGAGAAATGGAAACTTGTTGACCTGTAGATTCTAATTGTTTGCATCTCCTTTTCCTTGTTTGTGGGACTATGTGTAGAGGCCCAATTAGATCTCATGAGCCGAAGGCATGAAGACATAGACACCGAACGTGAGCAGAACAAGAAAACGCATGCAAAAAATGGCCGGGAATAAAGAGCAAAGAAAGTTGGCACTTGGTAGATTATTTGCTGACGTCAGCCGACTGAGATTTAATTAAATCTCAGTCGGCTGAGCTCTAGGCGCGCCCTAATTAATTTTCTATCTCAACATATAAGCTATCCACATCATTCATTCTCCTATCCAACCAAATGTCCATGTCATCCCACTAACACGCTCATTAAAGTCAATATTTTGTTGCATGCAACATATAGATGTCATCTACTTTCAATCCATTCAATTATCCACGTCACCAATTTTTAATAGTCAAATACAGAAAACCCACGTCAATTAACATTAGCATTTTGACAATTGTAATCAATTGAATCTTCCATATTTCTATAAACAACTTGAAATTTGTGTGTCTTATATGCCTTTATTTACACAGTAAAATTCTTAAAGAGATTTCCGCCGCAACGCGCGGGGTATATTTCGAGTTTCAAAAAAGCTTAACCACTCCTCTTATTTAAACCACCATCTAGTATATGGAGGCACCAAAAGTTGGCGTACAACCTGTAAGCCTTACGCCCTGCTAGTTGACACGATGACTAGGTCCGCCTCATGCTCTTTTGGAATGGCGCCATGATACGCTAAACCACTCTGGCGAGCATACCTTTTTTTTCTCTTTCTAATAGCACTATGAATGAGATCCCTGGAGGAAATATCCCACATCATCACCATCATCTTCAACATCAATTCCAAAGGAGCATGGTTGGGTCGGAGACGCATCTAGCAGCAGGAACTCAGATTGCCACGGTGACCACGGCTGAGGGTGCCATGTAGGTAGTGGCGGAGTCGACAACGGAAAGAAAACAGCCATGCAACAAGGGTGTAGCACACCCTTTGACCTCCTTCTTTAAAAGGTGTACAACCACGACCATCTCACGGCTTCTCAAAGCACGATTGTTCTTCGTCTTCCCGAGTGACACCTGATCTCGTGCCCCGCCGTATCGGCTCCCCCATCTCGAGTTTGTTGTCACGGCACCCGTGCGAATTTGGGAGTTCCGGATCGTGTGATGGCGATGTTCTAATGTTGTCCCCCCTTAAGGGACATCATGTTTGGAGTCATAGGTCGGCTGGAGGGACAAGTGTATGGGTGCAGATTTCCATGTACTTCTCGCGCGATGACCAAGGTGGAGCGGCGTGGCATCTACACTGGTAGGACAAAACTTATAGGTGGACGCAATAGCCGTGGCACACCGCCAGTTTGGTGCGCCACGGTTTTTACAAACAGGGATTCGCAAACAAAAAGGGGAATTCGTAGTCATTTTTTCCTGTCGCGTAAAAAAAGTCTTTACGCGGACACAATTCCAAAATCACCTTAAAGAAAGGGCTTATATAAAAGAAAAAAAATGCCAAACAAGTTAATAAGCTCGCATCTGGACCGGATGCGCTAACGCGCAACGGCTTTCGCGCACCAGAAGGAGGTGGGCCACTACTAAAGCCTTAGCCGTGGCACACTACTAAAGCCTTAGCCGCGTGCACCACGGCTAAGTTGGAACGTAGGTGGTCGGGATACACGCACCAGATAGGGGCATGCGTATACGGTGCATGTTGTGTGTCGGCTCGATCGGTTAGCGCTCTTGACTCGCCGTTGGGCTTTAATTTTGGAGTTTCGGTATGTGGTCATGGTAATGGTCCCGATTATGGTAACCCCCGTCATCAAACTTGTAGGTGTAGCGACATATCTTGCAGGATGGTGGCTTCAGATTGAACGATATTTTTTCTTTGTAAAGCCCTATTTGAATAAATTTATGAAAAAAACATGTGTGCATCATTTTGATACAGAGGTCAGGGATTCCAACCTTCTTTTCGAAGAAAAAAATCCCTCTAAAATGGCCACAAAACTTCTTTTTATGTCAATTGCATATGTGACATATTTAGGTAGCTGGTACAAACCTTTTGCTTGCGCATCCCAAGTAAATGTTCAGTGACACCTCCTAGATTGTGCGCGGCATACTGATATTATGTGCTCCGTATCGCTGTGTAAGTTACATATAGCCAGAAAATAATGTTTAAAATTGAAAAGTGCCAATTAATTTTATAATAATGGCTTGACATGGCCTTATCTATATTTTTATAAATACTAAGTTATATGGATTCTATAATTGGTGGTACTTGGTTCTTTTTTTTTCCATAGTGATGTGTAGTGGATCTTCCGACTGAGTGGGTAAAAAGGAAAAAAAAAAAATTGTGCCACGCGTATGTGTCATACGCTGCAATTATCTACCGATCGAGTGACCGGCCGATCGATTCCCGTTTAATTTCCAATTGAGTTGCTACATTGTGCGGACCGCACATGCACAAATGATGCACAAGCTTGGAGATAAATCTCGAGTAACGAATAAGGGCCAGTTCTTTTCGGCTGAGACTTGTGCAGAAATGGCTGAAGCTTAGCTGCCCCAGAGAAACTGCAGTGAAAATAAGCTCCAGAGAAACTGCAGTCCAGTTCTTTTCTCAGGAGATCGACCCTATAAACTACTAATGCCGGATGTAGAAATTTCTTGGTATTTTTTTCTTCTTAGATAAAATATATTAGAACATCTCCACCGGCATACTGGATAGGACTACCCCCGAACAGCCCAATGTAGGTCCGGACACAAAAAATATGCCCCATCGCCGTCCCCCATTGGTCCGGGCCAAACGAAAAATTGTTCGACATCCTCGTGTTCGCGTCCAACTTTTGGGGCCGGCTCGAAGGTGCCTGACAAGTCCGGTCACACCAGCAACATAGGACACCGATAGATTCTGAATGTAAAAGTTGCTTTCTAGCGGCGGATTATTTTCTTCACCAAGTTTTGGACAAATAGAATGTTGCCATGAATGCTCCATGTCTTAGAGACATAATCCTGACACTGATTTTGGCAATGGCATGGATCAAGCTAATATGACGGTAGTCTTAGATCTCCTCCAGCCGATCCTTATTCGGGAGTAGGACCATGTTTGCCGAGTTGAGCAAATGTTTATTGCCGCCATGATCTCGGACGAGTAGGACGATGATCGTCCCATGGAGTAGGACCATGTTTTCCAAAATGACGCGGAGGCGGGTAGCTGGAGGAGGACGCCGTCACCAAAGGTGGGAGGACGAGTACCGGCTGCCTCCGACGTTGGAAGGGGAGTTCGTCATCACTGGGAGATGCAGCTGGGAAATGCTCCGGGACTACCTCCTTCCTGCTATGCAGCGGACCGAGCAAGCCGCCAACAAGCTCAAGGCCGCCACTGTCGTGTTCAATGAAGGTGCTCCCTGTGCATCGGACCGCCTCACTGCTGCGGTGGACGAGCACGAACTCACATGAGTAGGCGCTGCGCCAGATGGCTGAGAAGGAGCACCTCAGCTAACCCTAGACCATGTGTCTCGGTTACCACGTGCCGGTGAAGAAGAAGTTAGTTTAAGTTTAATTCTAACTAGTTTCAGTATGTAATCTATGAAAAAAGCGCAAACTTGTTTTTTGAAGTTCCAGTATGGTTTATCGTAGGTCTGTTCTTCCACGGCACTTTAATTTCATACCGTATAAAAAAATCCGAGTCATCCATTGCTTTTTATTTGTAGGAAATTATAGTGGATCTGCTAGAGATTCTTTAAGGATGTGTTTGGTTCTGAAACGAGTGGAATGTAATGGAACCGTTTCAACGAGCATGCATATTGCAACGGGGCAGTATCCGGCTAGGGCGTGGCCATCGACTTGTGTTGGCCAGCTGGCTCAGACCGAATGCACAAACTCATATGCACGACTGGATGAATACCTGCTTGTTCAGACGGAATATAATCAATCTGAAACTTGTTTTTCTTTATTCCATATACTCCCTCCGTCCCAAAAAGGATGTCATTTCTTTGTCTAATGTTCAATGTATCTAGACACTATTTAGTGGTTAAATACATTTAAATTTGGATAAAGAAATGACATCCTTTTTGAGACAAAGGTACTAGTAATATCATGACCGTTCTGGGAGCTGACTCTCCGTTAGTTCTCCATGTGAGAAACAACATATTGAAACCGAACCGCTCATCAGGCTGGTGTGCACCCGACTACACCCGCCGCCGCGTCCTTCTGCCGCGACCAGCTCTCGCCGTTCATGTTGCGCGACGCCGACGAGGACCTCCTCAGCTCGTACCGCCCCGTGACGTCACGTCGCGCCTATGTACCCAGAGGCGACCCAAGTCCAAGCGCTCCTCCGACATGTGTGTGTACGACCCCATGACTGGCCACCGTACCATCTCGCCTACGAGCCATGAAAATGTTCTACTAGGTCGCTGGTCAAGCAAGTTGGCCCGTCAAACATATGAATAATAAAACCTCGATCGGAATATTATTTTGTACTCATAAGCTAAGCAATTGTGTCTTGATATTTATCTATTTATCATTGTACAATGTCCTTGCATATAGGAGGATAAAAAAATTCTA
>QRDG01002399.1:0-33793 GCA_012064385.1 Puccinellia tenuiflora | reverse complement strand
AATAATGTATGAGATATTTATTTATCCTAACTTGTTCTATACATATGTGTAATAATTGGTAGAATTTTGTTTTGACTGTTAAAAAGTTGAGGGTTTTTCATTAAATATTTAAAATATTAAATATATTTATCCTAACCTCGGATTTTATTAGTACAACGGTTTTACTCAACTCATCTATTTAAATGTTTAATATGTATAACATATTCATATTTACATTTGGAAACATGTAAAGTTTATAAAATATGAACATTTGAAATGAAGAAAAAAATACAAACGGCCGTTTAGTCCCGGTCCGTGGCTACAACCGGGACTAAAGGCCATTTTCGGGCCGCTGCGAAACTTAGCGCGCCAAAAAGCCCACCTTTAGTCCGGTCCGTGACACCAACCGGGACTATAGGGGTCTTTAGTCCCGGTTGGTGTCACGGACCGGGACTAAAGGCCGATTTGAGCCTACTTGGTCCCTCTCCGCGGATTCCTTCCCATTTTTGCGCCAGGCCCAAGACGCAGACGCCTCCGGGCTCCTCTCACGCGACGACGCCGCCAGGCTGCCAAAATCTGGCCGCCGCCGCCGTCGCTCGCGTCCCTCTTCCTCGCCGCCGTCCCCGCGCGCTCCGCCTAAGGTACGGCCCTCTCAAACTCTAGATCGGCGCGGCGGTGGTCCGATGGCACGAACCCTAGCTAGAATCGGCGGCGGCGGTGGTCCGATGGCACGAACCCTAGCTAGAATCGGCGGCGGCGGCGGTCCGGTGACCTTAAATCGGCGGCGGGGACAGTTCGTAGATCGGAAATAAACTTTATTACATTGGTAGGGGTTCATTACATTTACTTAGGGGGGGAAGGGGAGGTCCTAGCTAGTCCTCGTCGCCCTCCTCGTCGGAGAGGACGACGTACGGTGGCGCCTCCCACAGATGCGCCGGCGGCTGCTGCTGCTGCTGCTCCATGGGGACGTCCCGCGGCGGCGTCCCTGGCTCCTCCAGGATGGCGTCCTGGGCGGCGGCGGCGGCGGCGGTGGCAGCGGCAGCTGGGGCACAGTCGTGAATACCCACGACTGCCCGAATAGGTCCGGTGGGAATCTCACCGGCTCCTGGTACTCCTCCTCCGGCGGCTCGTAGGCCTCCTCCTCCTGGACGAGGGCCTGCACCCAGTCCAGCCCCGGCTGTCCCTGTGGCGGAGGCGGGGGTGGAGGCGGTCCCTGCGGCGGCAGGCCGTGCGGCGGCGGCGGCGGCAGTGCGTCCTGCACCACCATCTCCCAGCGGCGCGCTCGTCGTCGACGAAGGCCTGCCGGGACGCCGCCATGGCTGCCTTCATGGCGTCGTCGACGTCGTCGTCCTCGTCCATGGGGGCGGCCTCGCCGTCGGAGTCGACCTCCAACCATTGGTCGAGGTCGTCCATCCCCTCCGGGAGCGCCGGGTACTCCGTGCGCTCCACCGGCGGCACCGGGGCCGGCGCGAAGTAGCTCCGGCGGCGCTCGTCGTGCTCCTCCCGGAACCATTGGTCCCAGTAGGGGGAGCCCGGCGCGTACGCCGGGTCGTCGAGGAGGTGATTGGGGAGGAGGCTGCGCCGGCGCGCGATCTCCACCGCCCTGGCCGTGGGGTCGGTCGGGATCGGCGGCACCGGAATCCGCTGCGGATTCAGGTGCCAGTTGTCCGGGAGGTGGACGTCCGACCAGCGCACCGGGACGGCGTTCTCCCAGTGCCACTGCGCCTCCTCCACCCGGACGTACCGGCGGTAGCGCGGCGTCGGCTTCTTCTTCTTGGCGGCCGGCCCGCCGGCCTGCGGACCGGCACGACGCGGGTCCGCGCCGACGATGCGCACTCCGCGCGGCGCCGACGATGGCGGTGGTGGAGGAGGAGCAAGGGGAGGCAGTCCAGCGCCCCGGCGACGGCCGGAGCGGCCAGAGCCCGAGCCGCTGGACTCGGACTGGTGCTTGCCGCCTGGCCACCACCGCTTCGACATTGCTCCGGCGAAGGCGAGGGGCGAGGGCTAGGGCTAGGACTAGGGCTAGGGCTCGATGGAGTGTGGGGAGGGCGGCGGGGCTAGCTGTGTGAGGTCGCCATCGCGTACGGCCGGGGTTTAAAAAGGACGGGGGCCGCGTCCACCGTGGCCAGCATTGACTGCGGGACGGGAAGCCGAGGAGGCCGTCCAGTCGCTGGCAGGTGGGCCAGGAGCATTGACTGCGGGGCTCGGACGGTTGGGTGGCGGGGGAGACGAGGGAACGTGGCGGCCGGGCGGCGGTTCCCACGCGCGACGTGGCCGAGTGGGCTGACCGCGCGGCGGTTGGGTGGCGGGGTGGCCGGGTCGCTGGCTGGTGGGCCAGCTTTGACCACGCGCTACTGGCCAGTGGGTGGACGCGGGGGCTGGATTTTCTAAGGACCAGCCGCTACTGGCCAGGTGCCGGGCAGGGTGCTGATTTTTCTAAAGGACCAGCCGCTAGCAGGGTGCCTGGCCCTATTTTTTTTTCAGGACCAAGGGGCTGTCATTTTATGTGACAAGTTGCACAATGCCACCCCTAATTATTTTGGGGTGTCATTTATGTGTAATTCTATGTCAAAAAAATTACAAACACATATAATTGATTGCAGGTACATTGAGCTATGGCGGACATTCCATTAATTAGAGACGAGGAGCATGAAGATAAAATGCAACGAATAATCTATGCGAGTGCCCGTGAAGAAGGCGGTGGAGATGATGATGGACAACAAGGCGGTGGAGAAGATGATGGACGACAAGGCGATGAAGATGATGATTTCAGCTCACAATTTCTGAACGACTGCGGTGAGGGACTCCAGTTTGACGATGAAGCGCCCTTAACGACAAACTCCGGCGAGGTATATACATATATTATATAGGCTGACAATTGATCGATCGATCATGTATATATATGCATTTGTTAATTGCACGTGTTAATTAACGATTCATTTTCCAGCCGGCTGGATCGAGCAAATCTGTAAATAATGTTCCTCCTCGAGGCCTGACGAAGAGGATGGCCAGCGATGCTCCGAGGCTAACGATAGAGGAAGTTTCTCAGAGTGGCGAACCGCTGGCACCCATAGCGACCTGTCGTAAATTTGTAAATCAAGCTGGAGTCATTGTTAGGGACATTCTCCCGATCACCATTGCAGAATGGCATAAGCCGAAGGGTGTGGATGAGGATGATGCTTCTTATGTCCCTGATCATACGAAAGAATTGCTTTTCGATACGCTCATGATACATTTCAACATACCAGAAGGCAAGACGGAGAAAGTGAAGGAGTGGACTCTTAAGAAGATGGCCACACAATTCCAGAGCTGGAAGAAAACACTATGGAGAAAGTATGAAGATGAAGATCCAGCTAATTTCACCGGAGCACTCGAGAAGATAAAACATTCCTGGCCCGCATTCAAGGCGTACAAGAATTCCTCTACTGCCGTGGCTCGATCGGTCGTAAATAAGAGAAATGCTGGGAAGAAGGAATACCACCATAGGTTGGGTACAGGTGGCTACAAGTCTGCCATTCCCAAATGGTTAGCCTTTGAAGCGGAACTGGTTGCTAAAGGGATCACTCCACAGACTTTGAACTGGCCCGAGAGGGCCAAGTTTTGGTTGTTCGCGCATGGCGCAGTGTTGGACTCAGAGACGGGGTTGATTGTTGCAAAGGGAAAATGGAAGAAAAAGGTTGAAACAATCGTTCCGTTGCTTATTGACGCAATAGATAAAGTTCGAAAGGGAGAGTACCATCCCGAGAGAGAGAACGACGAGCTGACACTCGCACTGGGGAATCCCGAACACAACGGACGATTACGAGGCTTTCCCGGCGGTACCAACTTGAAGGAAGGGTTTCCGGACTGTGCTGACAGTTATAGAAGCCGTGGGAGAAAGAAGCAGAAGGAGTTAGACCGTTTATCAGAATTGGAGCGCATGGTTTCCGGACTGCGCTGTCAGATTGACTCAATCAGCCAGCACCGGGCACCTGATCAACAGCAGCAACAAGTCGACGTCGTCCAAGAACCGCGAAGAAGCAGCGTGGGTTCCACGCCGCTACAAGTATCTGCCGCAATAATAGAACAGCCGGCGGCTCACTACCCCGTGGATGATATCACGGAGAAGACGGAGTGTGAGCTTCATATGTTAATGAAGAACATATCCTTCAAGGTGGCGGTCGGCTATGCGTTACCAAACGAACCTGGAGCAAGCTACCATCTTGGTCAGATTCCAGCTGGCTATGCTCGTGTCGGGGTGGATGCTATTATACCGGGATTTGAGGCACTTGAGCTTGACTATCCTGGAGGTGACGATGAGACGACACTGGGACAAGTCAAGCACGGTTTCGTTCTATGGAACAAGAAATACATCGTGCTTCCAGGCTCAGCACCAAGGCCACCGACTCCTCCAAGTAGAAGTCCACCACCTACAAGTCCACCCTTCCTACCCCAGAGGGACCCCAGCGCGAGTCCGTCTCCATCTCCAGCTACACCAGTACGGTCTCCATCTCCAGCTACACCAGCACGGTCTCCATCTTCAGAGCCAGTCCAGCGGTCTCCATCTCCAAAGCCAGTCCAGCGGTCTCCATCTCCAGAGCTAGTCCAGCGGTCTCCGCCTTATAAGTGGTTTGATGCGAAGAGGGCCGTTAATGGTTCGCCTCCTAAGAAGAGACAGAAAAAGCCGCGAAAAGTGAAGACTCCTGAGAAGTTACCTTACGAGAGGACTGTCGAGGAATCCGAAGCCATCAGGAGGGCCGAGGTTACAGCCCATTTTACAAAGAAACCGCCCCCGGAAGAACTACCCAGCATCAAAGGGCTTCCTCGTGACAAACTACATCACACTATTAGGTGCTTATACAACCCTCCACCAAGGCCGTCATCAGACTATGAGCGCTCTATTGAAAAGTCATACGACTCGGTGTTGGAGAACCGGAAATGCGGGAAACAGATAGCCCAGCTGGGACAACAAGCTACGCAATCGCTCCCTCCGCTTAAGGTACTTACCGACAAAGACGCCCACCGTATGGTACCTCAGGGAAGTGTCCGCCACTTCCCTGAGGAACCTTATAGGGTGCCTTATCAATATGTTCAAGGCAAGTCTTTGGTCACAACTGAGGTGGTCAAGTTACTACCAACAAGGATGCGTCAGTTGAATTCATGGTACATGAAAGTCGCAAAGAAAGGTATAATAGGTATCATGGCAAAAGTTAGAAAGGAGGAACACTTCTACGATGACTACGGTGTGCAAATTGATTTCTCCGAACTTTTCCAATTATACAATGGTTTACCCCTCGATAAAGCAATCATCAGTATCTTTTGTCTGTAAGTTATTTATTTTTGTAATTTAATTAAGTCTTTATATATATATATAGCTCACAGCACATTCTAATTTTGGTACGCTATTTGTGCAGAAAGAAGATGATCGACTACAAAAGGGAAATAATAAAACCGGTGGAGATTGGTTTCATGGACCCTAATGTTATTCATGAAGTGAGCATAAGGGAGAAACCACAAGTTGTAAAGGGAGTAATGATAGAGGCTTTCAAGCGACACCAAGACAAAAAAGAAATATTTCTTTCTTACAACTTCAGGTAAGTGTTACTAATTGCTTGTACACATTCTATTTTTGCTCACCCGGTATCTTAAGTCTAATTGATGAGTTATATGCGCATGCCTCTGTATGTAAATTTGCAGCTACCACTTTATTCTCGTGGTCATTAGATATCACCAGGGAATAATTGAAGTCTACGACTCATTAAGGAGAGACCCTAGAGAGTACAAGAGCTTGTTTGATGTCATGAAAGAGTAATTTAAATTCTTATCACATTACTATACCGACCTCTCTTTCATTCATTTCGTGATATCAAGTAATTAATTAATAACAGATGTTTTGTTCTTTCTTTGTCGAGTAGAGCATGGCAGACATTCGTCAAGGAAGTACCCGGTAAATGGCACGAGAAGCTGGTATGGACTCTGAACCAAGTAAGTAGTACTATACCTATATCCATGAATTAATGTAGTTTGCAATACCATTACCAAACTTAATGTGTTGAATTCTATTCTCGAACAGTGGTGTCTGGAACAGCCAAAAGGGACCCTCTTATGTGGGTACTACGTTTGCGAGTACATTCATAGGATGACTTATGAAAAATTCGAAAATCGAAGAAACGCAGAGGTACGTAATTATACATTGTTCACAAGTTTTTTTTGACAAAATAATATGCATATCAATTGTGTGGAGTTTCATTCATAATTGTTTAATTTTCTCCTTCTTTTAAAGATTGTAAGGAAGCGGGCCGGCCTCCTACCAGATGACCGTATAAGAGCAATTGGGGAGGAGCTGGCGGGATTTCTTCTTGATGATGTCATACCTGAAAATTCAGAGCACTATTATCTACATATATAAATGTACTATGATTTCATGCATGTATAATTAATGCATTTGAGTACTTTGTGTACGGAAACGTGACGACAAATTCATGTGTTACAATTAATTTGTAAGTGTGTTATATATATGCATCAACGTGTGATCATAGTACAATATAATTTATATCGACGTATCGACGTGTTTCCGAAACTATCCAAAACCCCGGCACTAATTAAACACAGTACACGACACCCGGTCCGTGCAATTCTGAAAAAAATTATAAAAGAAAAAAAAAGGCCTAACGGTAGTCCCGGTCCGTAACACGGACCGGGACTAAAGACATCCAGCCCGCGGGCTCGCCCGTGGCCACGTGGGAGGCACTCTAATCCCGGTTCGTAGCCAACCGGGACTATAGGGGGGGGCTCTAGTCCCGATTTGGTAGTCCGGGTTGCCCAGCCGGGACTAGAGGCCGTCTGGAACCGGGACTACTGCCCCGTTTTCCACTAGTGCGTACAGCCAAAAAATTAGATAGATGGAGATGGGAGGGCAGAGAGTAGATGGAAGAAGGAAAGGGGAGAGGCGCCACGGTTCAGCCACCGCCGGTCCGCGACCTCGGACAACGATGGACCCCTCAGTCATCAGGGCCGTCGTCCTCAGTCCTCCCCATACGCATGTAGACGCCGGACTAGCGCAGCTCAGGGGAGGATGTTCCCTTAGCAGCTGACGCCATGCTGTTGACCAGCGAGAGACCGGTGGTTGGCGTCGGCGAGCTAGACGGCGGACGGGGCAGCCGACGACCACGGGCTGGAATCCGCAACCTGGGTGTGGCATCTATCTGGGGCCGATGGGACCTTGCCGGGTGTGGGTCCAGCGCCCAGGTCAGCCACTCCTCCCTGCAGAACTCCCCAGTCCCGATCCGGCTCGATTTGAAGAACCCGAACCTCCTGCCTTGCACGAGTCAAGGTCGCCCTGATGACGAAGAGCATGGAGTCTACGGGGTCCAGCCCCCGCACCAGCCGCGTGCCCGCATGTAGATCGTTGGCCGTAGTTACTCGCAGATGGGCCGCTAGCATCTGCACCTCCATCTCGTCGAACACAGTGGTCGGAGAGGCGAGTGGGGGCACTGGCCACGGGGCGAAGGAACCCGACCACGGTCACCATCCGGCGGAGGGGGGACGGGAGGCGGGTGGGGCATCGGCCGGTGGCGCGTGGACTGGATGGATCGGGGAATATGCGAACGATGGATTGGGGATTTTTTTTCAGAGCCTAGCTTGGAACATACGAAGGCGAACCAGTATGATGGCAATTGGCCGTAATATGTGATTTGGTGTGAGGGCAAAACCATAAAAACTATGACGGACCGACCAAAGAAGCCTTATTGTTTTTATTATTAAAAAAAATTAGATATAGATTATTGTAGTTAGCACTGCCTGTACTATGTTCTGACTGAAAACGAACATGCTATATTTCAAAGGGTATATATCTTTGGCCATGGCTTTTCCTATATTTACATAAAAATATCATTGTCTTGATTTTGGACCCATATTAAATTACTACATTTTCTATTGTTTAACCTTTGCTTCGCTGTAGATGCACCATTGTAGTGCACTTGAGAGGCAATAGAGTTCGGTTACTAAGGCATTTCTTGGAAATCATGTCGACTTTTTTTTATCAAACATTATTTTAATTTTTTTTGGGTCCATTAGGTGACAACGCCTCAACGCACATAAATGTCTCCAGCTCCTACTTGCAGGAGTGTTGTTAAGTCCATGATAGACAAGAAAGTTGATATGGACGATGGGGCTTGGATCACCGCCACTCGTGCGTTGTTGGAAAAGATAATGAGAAACTAGCGAATTGAGGGTAGGGTTACCGCGGGTCGATAGATTTTATTGCACAATTTGGGTCGGGACAATTTTTCATCCAAAAGTTTATTTTAATGAACTGAATTGCTTATTGTGAAAATGCATCATTCTGTGTTGATTTTTTTTGCGATGGGCAAATTATATATGCGCCATTAGGTCTTGGAATAAACTTTTCTGTTTCGTATTGTAAGTCCAACTTCATACATGGTTTAAAAAACTGTTATGCATCTAGGTTTAAATTTGTTCAGCTGTAGCAATGCGCACGGGCATTTTTACTAAAAGTGCTATTAGAATCGACAGTGGAGATGGTGTAACATCACGACATGTCTCTCCACCTCACCTTCTTCTCACTCACCTCTAACCGCTCTGCTTCCACCATTGCCACCACATCACCGCAGCGCGTGTCCTCTCAAGTCTCAGTTTGTTATTCATCCTATCTATACTGGAAAGTGACGACAAGATCGAAGATCACTGAAGGGTCTAGAGGAAGGTTACTACTGTACGGACCCTCTAGCAACGGTTCGTCACTAAGATTTTATAGTACGCACAGCATGTTCCACGCTGGGATACTAGAGCAAATTGCACGTAACACTTTGGTGCAGTTGTTGCACAGAACACCGAAACAAACTCTGTTTTGCAGCAAACATCAGTTTTTGTCTAATCGCTTGCAGTCAGCCCAAATAAAGGATTTTAGCGCTTAAAACTGTATGAACTGTGTTTCTACACCGTATAGCACAGCTATGCAAAAAATAAATAATAAATAATAAATAAAATAGAAGATTGGGCAGCATAACAGTAGAAAATAAGAGATTATAAACATCAAAATATTTCAGGATCAAAATATCCCGTTCGGAGATTTTTTTTGCCTTTGACCAGTTGACCCCTGTATTGGCTTTCTCTACTCGAGGTATATCGTATAAGCATACTGGCCCACATGACAGATACAGTTTTAAGCGGTAAAATCCTCTATTCGGGCTGGCTGCAACTGATTAGCCCAACAAGTGGGGTTTGCTGTAAAACAAGACTTGTTGTTCTGTGCAACAACTATGTGCAATTCGCTCTGGATACTATAATGTCCTCTCTTTTCTCAAGTTAGTATAGTCTCCTCATTGGTCCAGTCCACTGGCTTGATCAATCCACTTCCATTTTTTCCTGTCCGCTTTCATTCTGTTTCTTGAAACTGACATTTAAAGCCTATGGGAAACCACGAGGTATGCAAGTTGTTTGTGAAACAACATTGTACTCCGTACCTACGAAAAGAACTGGTCAATGAAATGGACTAAATATGCGTGCTAGCTTCTAGTATGTGAGATCATGAGTGTTTTTTTTTTGGTGAACACACCAACGTTGCATTTGATGATATATTAAGATAGGACAAAAGAGCTGAAGGAGCATTATACATACACAAACCGGAAAAAAGCAAAATTAATTGCACACACACTAGGAAATCAACCAAGTTTAGACTAAAATGACAGCGGCCTTAGAGCTACTACAGAAACTGCGAAAGGATCTAAACTACAAATTTCCACACGATTTAAGGTTTGTGTCTAAAATATGCCCGACCAGATACTATAAACTTGTCCGGCCCGCAAAATTTGGACGGTAAACGTAAATCCACCTCATGGTACCGCATAGCTACGAGTTCCAAGGTGGTTTGCCGCAAAATTTTCACCTCATCTTCCCCTTCCCCTACGGCCGCACTGTCGTCCGCCCCTTCCTCTTTGGCCCTCCTCATCCACTTCTGCCGTCGGATATGTCATGTCGGTGTAATATCCCAAATTTATAATAAGAATTAACAAGACCCAAAATTCAGAACCAACAAAAACTTTTTGAAATTTCTTCACTACTGATTGTGTTTTCCTTTATATTGTTCTGTTTGGCCTTGTGTGACTTGATGTTTATGTTGTTTGACTAGTAAATATTAATCCAAGAACCCAACCCAAGTAAAAAAATATATTAAACTTGGTGCTCATGTTATGACAAGAGTAGATTCCATATATCTTTTTCCAATCTTATTTTGGCCAAAGTCTATCTCAATGATGTTTGATTTCAGCAACAAATAAAATACCCTTTAGTTGAGAAAGTAAAAGTATTTCCAAAATTATGTGTTCCCAAAAATATGGAGACCTATATGTTATCTCCTATCTAATTATCAACCTTGATATTTTGCATGTGTATGCAACTCCCATTTTATAAACTCTGATTTCCACTCCATTTGAAAACAACACTAGTGGGAAATATATTACCCCACATATTTCCTTCTCAAACCCTTTTGAAAACAATTAAAGTTATGAGTTGAGACATTTCTTAAACATCATCTTGTCATAATTGAGTGTGATCATTTTTATAAGATAGTATTGTTAATTATGGAAATGGTGGTGTGAGTAATTCATGTGGTTTGAATTGTGTGGTCATGGTTGTGATGTGAATATGGTTGTGTTTTGATGTGTGCGTTTGCTAAATAAAATTATGAAGAAAGGAAAAGAAACAAAATAAAAACATCAACACACTAAATCATGTGACAAGTGACAAACAAATTTCTCCAAGTGAGAAATTAAGTTTCTTCCCAAATAAACTTCAGTAGAGTGACATTTAATCACTCTCAATTTTATTCCTACCCTTTTCCCTCTCAAAATATATTTCCAAAAATCTTAAATTTAAAATTCTATTTCTTTCTTTATTCTTTTCGAATCACAAAATGTGCTATGATGCACTTATCAAATAAATTCCATCATAGCACCAAAAATCCCTATTAATATATATAAAGCCAGTTGTGGAAACAAATTTCAAAAATATAAATTTAAACTTGGTTCACACATTTCGTCGAACACTTGGTGGGCAGCCACCATGTTCTTCCCCAAATCAATCCAATCCGAGATCAAATCGAGCTAATTCGAGGTTTATTCGTCGAATTACTGCCCCCAATCTCTCTCCCGCATCTCCCTCACCTCACTGCGCTCGAGAAATCGAAGAAAGGAGGTCGGGGACAAGGAGGAGAGCGCAAGGGGACAGGAGCCCGTGCGGCCGCGCCATTGTCGGCCTGTGCAGTAGAGGTGGCAACGCCGTGGTAGCCTGGCCCGTGCCCCCCTCTCTCTCTTGCTTCCTTGCTCCCTCTCGCAGCTACACCAGCCCCGCAAGAACCTGTCCCTGCCGCGTTTGCGTCGCACCAGAGCACGCAGTGCGCCGCCCAAGCGCGCACACGGCCGTCCCCCACGTCGAGCTCGCTCAGCTCGATTCCACGCACCCCCTCTTGCTCCCTGCTGTCCCAACACCGTAGCCGCAACCGCACCGCCCCCTATGGCGTGCTCCCTCACCCTCTGGACCGCTCCCGCGCCGTGTCCACCATGGACCGGAGCTCGGGCATATATACCCCGCCCGAGCCTCGCATTCCCTCTCCACACACTGCACCACTGCCTCTCCCTCACTCTCCACTCATCCGTGCACCGCCAGGAGGGCGGAGCCTCCGCAGCAGAGCTGCTGCTGCTCATGGACGTGCTCGGCCGTCCCAAGGTAGGCGATGACCACAGCGGAGCTGCTGCTTCCCTTTTCTCTCCACTGACCACACCACCTTGCTGCCCTCCCTCACCGCACTCATCCGCCCCTTTCTCCCCTCTATATCGTGCACAGAATCGTCGCCAGGAGCTCACCGGAGTTGCGTCGTGGCCACAGAAGTGACGGGAAGCTCGACGCTAACGAACCAGCCGTCCCCTGCAAGCACCACTCGCACAGCAAGCTTCCCCGAGCCTCCGCCGTCGTTCTGCACCATCCCCGCATCCACCCGAGCCCCTAGGTGAGCGAATCGTGTCCCTCGCCGTCGCCGGCACGGCGGCGCCGCCCATTTTTGGTCGTCGCCGTTCGTGGCCATCATGAGCCGTTAGATCTTCGATCTACGGCAGCGTACCCCTTCGTTTAGAGAAGAGGCTGGCAAGTGGGCCCCGCTGTCAGCAATTTAACCATTATCCAGCGTGCGAGATATTTCTGTTGAGTTGCTGATGAGTGGACCCCACCCGTCAGGATCCTCAGCATTATCCAAAACAGAGTAGTTTTCTAATTTAAACTCCCTGGAATTTCAGTACTGGACATAACTTTGAAATTCAATATCTCGAGATTTATAAGTCCAAATAAATAAAATAAATATGTTCTGGAAAGCTAATGAAATTCTGTAACTCACCAAAGTGGTTTCATCCTGTTTAGATTAATAATAAAGATGTAGTATTTAAAATGCCACAGAAGGTTTAAAACACCAAGTTATTTGTTTCTGAAAATCTATTAACCCAAATGATGCCAATCCAATTTTGTGAGCTTAGTTATGTGATCGCTTAGTTTCTCTAATTTTGGTAGATTTAATTGAGCATTATTAATTAATTGGCATCTGTTGAAAGTCAAAAAGCATTTCTGGACCAAAACATTTATACAACAATAATGGTTAATCCAAATGAGTTAGGACCAATTTTGTTAGATCTCATCTAATCAGTGTTTGTTACCCCAAAAAGGATTTAATTTTTAGAGTAACTTAACTTGAGTAGTAGCAAAAACTTGATTAAATAGTTTCTGTAATAAAACAAAAGTGTAGGAAAATTGATAAATCCAAATAAAGCAAATCCAATTGGGTTGTCTTCCACACATCAGTAGCTATCTTTAGAAATTTAGTTCATATTTTTGTGATCAACAGAACTTAAGTTATGCAATTAAACATGCACCACAAGTTTCTGCCATATTTAAGACCTGATTAAATAATAGTTAATTCAATTAAATGGAAATCAAATTGTGTTGCTTTGTGAGTGCAGTAGCTATGTGTGATGCTTGAGAGTTGTTGTGATGCTTGATTTAGTAGTTTAGTAATGGTATGTATTGCTTGTTTATTTTGATGATTAGATTATTTTTGTGTGATCAATATAATTGCCTTGCTTGTTAAACTTGGTTGTCTTTAAGTTGAGTACTAGCTTGAGTATCTAGTTAATGTCTCTACTTTAGCTTGGTAAAATATTTTGAATTACAGAGATTATTTGGTGACTTAGCTTTTGTCTGAAGTATTTCCTGTTTGAATAAAGATGCTTAATCACAACCCTAATCATATTTTTATAAACATGAGTAGTGTGGTGATTGCCAATCTTGTTTGTTAAATAATAGTTTTCCATCATGATTGTTGTTTGTTAGTAATTGCTTGATGTCTGTTGTTGGAGTGTTCTACTGTATGTTGATTGTGTTCTTTCCTTTTTACGACGCTAGATACAAACGGTATCGGAGTGAACCTTGGAAAGGATTTATTGGAGAAGAACCGGAGTTTATTTCTTTGATCAGTGACGAGAAGTCCAGAGACATTATGCTGAAAACAGGCAAGCAACTTCTCTGAGCTTGCATTTATTGTTGGGAATATGCCCTAGAGGCAATAATAAAATGGTTTATTAAGCATATTCACGTTTATGATAATAGTTTATTATCCATGCTATAATTGTATTAAATGGAAACATAATACATGTGTGGAATATAAACACCCGGAGTCCCTAGTGAGCCTCTACAGGACTAGTTCGTTGATCAAGAGATAGTTAGAGTTTACTAACTATGGACTTGTTATAGTCACTTGATAACGGAGTCATATCATTAGGAGTAATGGTGTGATGGACATGACCCAAATAAAGAGTTGCAATTAATCGTGTCACAAAAGTTTTGTTGTCAACACTTTTAATATGCCAAATATAGTTTCCTTAGACCATGAGATTATATCACTCCCGTTCACCGGAGGAATACTTTGTGGACATCAAACGTCACTTCGTA
This sequence comes from Puccinellia tenuiflora, assembly GCA_012064385.1. NCBI lineage: Eukaryota > Viridiplantae > Streptophyta > Magnoliopsida > Poales > Poaceae > Puccinellia > Puccinellia tenuiflora. The sequence goes on along the minus strand of QRDG01002399.1, from coordinate 19,825 downwards.
ACTGGGTTATTATAAAGGTGGCTTTCAAGTATCTCCGATGGTGGGTTGTTGGGTGATATGAATCGAGAGTGGAATTTGTCCCTCCATGTGACGGAGAAGATATCTCCAGGCCTTCTCGGTAATATAGCATCAAAAGTCTGCAGACATGTGATTAAGTTGTAATCACCAGGATCCTATATTATGGACGAGTAAAGAGAACTTGCCGGTAACGAGATTAAACTAGACATGGGGATGTCAACGATTATATCTCGGGCAAGTAAAATATCGTGAGACAAAGGGAATCGTATATGAGATTAATTGAATCTCCGGCATTGTGGTTCAATCGAGAAAAGGTTTTCGTTGAGTGTATAGGAATTAATATGGACATCCCGGTCCCGCTATTAATTATTGATATGATCATGTCTATGCATTCTCGAACCCGTAGGGTCACACACTTAACGTTCCGATGAAATTAGGTTTTGCGATGAATTAAATGATGAAGTGAACGAATGGTGATTCGGAGTCTCGGATGGGATCCCGGACGTCACGAGGAGTTCCGGAGGAGTCCGGAGAATAAGATTCATATATGGAAAGTGGTTTCCGGAGGTCTCGGAAAAGTTCCGGAAATTATTTACAGGGTACCGGAAGGTTCCGGAGTGTTCTAGAAGGGTCTAGAAGTGGGGCCATATTTTGTATGGGGCCCACATGGTGCAAAGGGGTGCTGCCACCACTTGGGTGGGGCGCACCACCTAGGCCCATATGGGTGGTGCGGCTAAGGGAGAAGGAGGGGAGTCCCACTCCTAGTTGGACTAGGAGTTGGGCCCCTCCACCCCTTTAGGAAAGGGGGCCCAAGGAGGAGTCCTAGTTGGACTCCAACTTGGGGGGCAAGCAAAGGGGGGCCGGCCGGCCCCCTGCCCTTGACCTAGCCGGCCTCCTATATAAAGGAGGGGAGGGGGGCGCAACACAACCCCTTGGAGGCTGCCGCCCCACATCCCTAGCCGCACACCCCTCTCTCCCATCTTAACCCTAGCCGCACCCCTCCTACCCCTTGAGGGCTGCTGCCATCCAACCTCCACACCTAGCCGCACCCCCTTGCCCTAGGGGCTGCGCCACCTTGCTCCTCTCCCTCTCCTCTTGCTTGGCTTGGCGAAGCCCTGCTCGCGGAGATCGTCATCATCACCGGCACTACCGTCGTGCTGCTGAGATCATCAAGGCCACGTCTTCTCGCTTGCGGGATCAAGTAGTCGACGTCTTCATCGAGCTGTATGTGTGGACGCCGCGGAGGTGCTGCCCGTTGCTGCACTTCACCGGATTGGATCTCGAGGATAATACATCTCCTCGCGACTAGACGAGTCTAGTTGCGGGGATCGACTAGCCAACCCCTGCACCGACAAAACGCGTTTGTTGATCTTCGAGGGTAAGAGATTGGATCTCATCTTCGCTATCTTCATCTCGTAGATCTAGATCCTTGGGGTTTATTCCGCTTTGCCGCGTAGAAAATTTTTGTTTTCCATGCTGCGACCACATCAGTGGTATCAGAGCCTAGATCTATTCGTAGGTGTTGATGCGATTAGAACACAAGGAGTTGTGGGCGTTGATATTTTATGTTGCTACCTTCTCGCATGCACTTTGCATCTTTGCGGTATTGTGAGATTGAAGCGGCCCGGACCAACCTTACTCGTCCACGCACGAGAGACCGGTTCCACGACTGACATGCAACTTGTTTTGCATAAGTGGCTGGCGGGTGTCTGTTTCTCTTGGTTTAGTGAGGATGCAATTTTCAATGGAAGGCCTTTCAAAAGGATGAGTAAATAAGCAACTATTATATCACCGTTGTGGTTTTGCGTAGATTAGAACGGTTCTATCTTGTTGACCCAAGCTACGTAAAATTTGCATAAACAAAGTAGAAGCGTCTAACTTGTTTTTGCAGAAGGGGTCAAGTGATGTGATATGGCCAATGTGATTTGTGATAATGTATGCAATGATAATGTTTGTAATATTTCGCGACTTGCATGTCGACGAGTACGGCAACCGGCAGGAGCCATATGGTTGTCTATTATTTTATGTGACCTGCGTGTCAATGAATCACCATGTAATTGCTTTACTTTATTGCTAAGAGTAGCATTAGTTGTAGTTGCAATAGTTGGTGGACAACCATGGTGATGGCGCCAAGATGATGGAGATCATGCCGGAGATGGAGATCTTGCCGGTGCTTTGAAGATGGAGATCTAAGAGCATATGAAGAAAGGCCATATCATATCACAATTGTGAATTGCATGTGATGTTAATCCCTTTTATGCACCTTATTGTTATGCTTAGATGTGATCGCGACGGTAGCATGATAAGGTGATCTCTCATGTTAATATCAAGATAATTAAGTGTTCTCCCCTAGTATGCGCCGTTGCGAAAGTTCGTCGTTTCGAAGCATCACGTGATGATCGGGTGTGATAGATTCAACGTTCACATACAACGGGTGCAAGCCAGTTTGCACATGCGGAAATACTACGGTTGTCTTGACGAGCCTAGCATGTACAGACATGGCCTCGGGAACACGGAACCGAAAGGTTAAACACGAGTCATATGAATGATATGATCAACACTGAGTTGTTCACCATTGAAGCTACATCATCTCACGTGATGATCGGTGGTGGTGTAGTGGATTTGGATCGTGTGTCACTAATCAACCGGAGAGATGTTGAGTTTAGTGGGAGTTCATTAATTTGATTAAGTTGAACTAAAATTATCATAAACAAGTGTCCTAAAGATGTCTTTGCAAAATCCTTGTAGATCATGGCTGACTACAGTAGTATGTTTCTTGCTGAGGAGCTGCGTCTCGATGGGTCAAACTTTGCTGAGTGGTACATGCGTCTTAGAGAAGTCCTTTCAACCAATGATCAGCTCTACGTGTTACATGAACCCTTAGAAGAAAAACCCGATGCTTCTGCGAGTTACAACAAGCGTATGGATTGGCTCAGTCGGAGTAAGACTCACATTCAAGTCAATTGGTTGATGAGTGTCTTCATGAATTCAGACCTATCCAAACAATTCAAAAACTTGAGTGCCATTGAGACTGTCACTAAGCTAAAGGAAATGTTCATAGCACAAGTGAGAATTGCAAGGTTTGAAGGTCTGGGTGTGTTTCTTTCAACTAAGATGGAAGAAAATGATCGCTTAGAGGATCATCTGAAGAAAATGTATAGGATATATTACACTCTTATGGATGCTTGGGATATGGAGATGAGTGACGAATTCGCGATAGATGGGTTGCTGCATTCGCTTCATCCCAAATTCAAGAATTGTGTCAGAGACTATGTCAAGGAAAGGGATTCGATCACTTATCCGGAACTGATGTCTCGACTTCGTCAGATCGAAAGAAATCCCGTAGCAGGCGGAGGAGCCAACGCAGAAGGTATATTTTGATATACTAGTTATAAATGTTTAAATGTCCCATTTACACTTATGGTGAGCTAAGTATTTGATACTTGTGCTGTTTTATGAAAACAGGGCCAGCCGTTTGAGAAGTGCATGGAGGGACTGAGTGGATTTCGCGGGAAGATGGCAATCAAGGAGTTGATGCTGGCGATGTTCTACTTCTACATTTATCGTTTTAAATTAGAGGATTTGAATGAGTTTTGTAATCGAATTAAGTGTGATCTTAAATTAGTGTGTCTTGGTTTGTGAGACGGTCATTCATGTTAAAGACAAGTGGTTGTTCTGTTTTCATGAGTAATCCTTTTTGGAGATCACGTTTCGATTATGAGATTATTGTCCTTTGCTAGATTTGAACGATAATTAGTTAAACACTTATAAAATAAAGACATGCTAAAATATCCAATACTTAATGATGAGATTTGTTTTAATTATACTATTAGTGCTGAAGAGCATCTTGATGCGCATCACTAAGTAGTGTGATTAAAAATGCCATTTTCTGAAAATGCCATGAGTTGCTGAAAATAAACACAAGTGTTGGTTGTATTTTTCAGTAAATAAAAGACATCATTGTTTTATCATGGATGAGTAAATAGGAGTATTTATTCATGTCATGATTTTGGAAGTAGAGGATATTAAGTTAACAAGATAATTGAGTCTTTTCGATTTGATCAAAAGAGACAAAATATTTGAGTTATTGTTTAGTATGATGACTTGTGACAAGTGTTATCACAAATTACAATATTTAGAGATTATTCAAAAGTGTTTTGATAAACTTAAAGTATTGTAGTCACATTATATTTGATATTATGTGGTCATAAAGAAGGGTCTTTGGTTTTAAGGTTTCATTAGTATCATTTAGATTTATTTTGATAACACTCCTGTTTTAAATAAAGGATCTATTTAAAGATTTGAGTTTCGCATATGAGTTATGTGAAATAGTGGTTTCAATAATTATGAGATAATCAAAAGCCATAGCAAATAAAGTTTTGTAAAGTATTCATATGAGATTATGAATAGAGATTCCACAATATGAGACTAAAAGGGACAAACCAATGTGTTTGGTTATGTTGTGTATTTTAGTGGTTTTATCGTGAAATGGTTTCATGGATAAAAGAATTGTTGGAATAAACTTAGAAGGCTTAAACCTTGCATGTTTATGTATCAAGTGGCACATGTGTAAAGTGCTATATTGGTTAAAACTTGACACATAAAGGTTTTAATGATGGTGATCATTGAATTTTGGTTTAGCTTGTCTAAAGAGATGTAGGTTTCAAGAATATGAATTTTGTCAAAAGTTGCAAAATAATATTCATGATTTACTTGTCGTGTTTGGGAAACAAGACATGCCTACAAAACTACAAAAGAAGAAATAGAAACTTTAAATACGAAAGTGACTGTGAGTCATTCAACTTTAAGTTTAAATCATAAGGTAATCGTCACTTGATTTTGTGAAAAGAATGTTTCACATATTTATTTTGCAAAAGAGTTTGCGTGGAATAAATAAAACTTAGAGCTGGCAAAGTGCTGGTGTTTCGTATATGAGTTCTCGAATCTTAAGAGTTAAGAGTTTTGGAGGAGTCCAAAGTGTCGAGAAAGTGCATAAGAAACTGAGTGAGATCTAATTAAGATATGTGGTGACATATATTAAGTTAGAGCAGAAATTAAGTTCCATAATCAAAATATGTGGTGACATATGTTTGAGTGGGAGCTAGTTAATCATGATCAAATATAAAGATAACATATTTCTGAGTGGGAGCCAAAGTGGCTTCACAATTTAATATGTGTATGAGGTATATTTGAGTGGGAGTTTACAACATAGTGTTTGAATGAAATGGAGATTTCATAAATGTTGTAAATGGTGACATGGACCAATGCATAACTTATGAAGTTAGTTTGAACGTCAAATATTCATGTAGATGAATGTATCTATGGAGGATAGATAAGTTTGATAAACATTAAAGTCAGGATGTTTCAACCTAAATATTTTTGAAGGAGTTCAAAATGAAACAAGAGAAGAATGGTTCATCTCATTGTGATATATAGGTGAAGCATTGAGTTAGAGAACTCAGTACAAAATTGATGGTTGAAGGATATGTTGGAATTCAATATGAATTGTTCATAGATCTCAACATATAAGAACCATATGTTTGTATATGACGATATGTGACCCAAGTTCTTAATTGTAAAGAACATGATGAATGAGGAGTCATTTTTCATGAAATAGAGATGAATTTAGAAAATGGTAGACTTGGTTGAAGTCATAAAGCCAGACTAAATTGGAGATCTTTTAGAGTCAAAGCATCGCAGCGAAAGCATGATCGGAAATGTCAAAGTGACAAAGTTCACTGTTGATTTGTTAAGTCTACAACATATAGAAGTATATGATTAATTCAAGGATTGAAATAAGATATAATATTTTGGTTTGAGAAAGTTGTTTCAAGATTGAGTGAGTTCCAGATGCATGTGTTATGAGAAAGTCCAATTGACTAATCATACATATGGGCATGAAAGGATATGATTATCTCACTCTATAACCAAACATATTATATGCATTATAAGATAATGGTTTTGTCATGGGATGATAAGAAGTTTATCATGAGATGATAAAGTAATGTCAAATTAGGTGACAGTTACAATTTTGCAAAGGACATAAAGAGCTGTAAAGTAAAGAGCACGGACAGAACCTCTTCCACAAGCAAACATGATCAGCACTGAGACTTCATGAGTGAGACTTCATGGGTGTTGGATCGCGGAAATGTAAACTAGATTATTGACTCTAGTGCAAGTGGGAGACTGTTGGGAATATGCCCTAGAGGCAATAATAAAATGGTTTATTAAGCATATTCACATTTATGATAATAGTTTATTATCCATGCTATAATTGTATTAAATGGAAACATAATACATGTATGGAATATAAACACCCAGAGTCCCTAGTGAGCCTCTACAGGACTAGTTCGTTGATCAACAGATAGTTAGAGTTTCCTAACTATGGACTTGTTATAGTCACTTGATAACGGAGTCATATCATTAGGAGTAATGGTGTGATGGACATGACCCAAATAAAGAGTTGCAATTAATCGTGTCACAAAAGTTTTGTTGTCAACACTTTTAATATGCCAAATATAGTTTCCTTAGACCATGAGATTATATCACTCCCGTTCACCGGAGGAATACTTTGTGGACATCAAACGTCACTTCGTAACTGGGTGATTATAAAGGTGGATTTCAAGTATCTCCGATGGTGGGTTGTTGGGTGATATGAATCGAGAGTGGGATTTGTCCCTCCATGTGACGAAGAAGATATCTCCAGGCCTTCTCGGTAATATAGCATCAAAAGTCTGCAGACATGTGATTAAGTTGTAATCACCAGGATCCTATATTATGGACGAGTAAAGAGAACTTGCCGGTAACGAGATTAAACTAGACATGGGGATGTCAACGATTATATCTCGGGCAAGTAAAATATCGTGAGACAAAGGGAATCGTATATGAGATTAATTGAATCTCCGGCATTGTGGTTCAATCGAGAAAAGGTTTTCGTTGAGTGTATAGGAATTAATATGGACATCCCGGTCCCGCTATTAATTATTGATCTGATCATGTCTATGCATTCTCGAACCCGTAGGGTCACACACTTAACGTTCCGATGAAATTAGGTTTTGCGATGAATTAAATGATGAAGTGAACGAATGGTGATTCGGAGTCTCGGATGGGATCCCGGACGTCACGAGGAGTTCCGGAGGAGTCCGGAGAATAAGATTCATATATGGAAAGTGGTTTCCGGAGGTTTCGGAAAAGTTCCGGAAATTATTTACAGGGTACCGGAAGGTTCCGGAGTGTTCTAGAAGGGTCTAGAAGTGGGGCCATATTTTGTATTGGGCCCACATGGTGCAAAGGGGTGCTGCCACCACTTGGGTGGGGCGCACCACCTAGGCCCATATGGGTGGTGCGGCTAAGGGAGAAGGAGGGGAGTCCCACTCCTAGTTGGACTAGGAGTTGGGCCCCTCCACCCCTTTGGGAAAGGGGGCCCAAGGAGGAGTCCTAGTTGGACTCCAACTTGGGGGGGCAAGCAAAGGGGGGGCCGGCCGGCCCCCTGCCCTTGACCTAGCCGGCCTCCTATATAAAGGAGGGGAGGGGGGCGCAACACAACCCCTTGGAGGCTGCCGCCCCACATCCCTAGCCGCACCCCCCTCTCTCCCATCTTAACCCTAGCCGCACCCCTCCTACCCCTTGAGGGCTGCTGCCATCCAACCTCCACACCTAGCCGCACCCCCTTGCCCTAGGGGCTGCGCCACCTTGCTCCTCTCCCTCTCCTCTTGCTTGGCTTGGCGAAGCCCTGCTCGCGGAGATCGTCATCGTCACCGGCACTACCGTCGTGCTGCTGAGATCATCAAGGCCACGTCTTCTCGCTTGCGGGATCAAGGAGTCGACGTCTTCATCGAGCTGTACGTGTGGACGCCGCGGAGGTGCTGCCCGTTGCTGCACTTCACCGGATTGGATCTCGAGGATAATACATCTCCTCGCGACTAGACGAGTCTAGTTGCGGGGATCGACTAGCCAACCCCTGCACCGACAAAACGCGTTTGTTGATCTTCGAGGGTAAGAGATTGGATCTCATCTTCGCTATCTTCATCTCGTAGATCTAGATCCTTGGGGTTTATTCCGCTTTGCCGCGTAGAAAATTTTTGTTTTCCATGCTGCGACCCCATCATTTATATACGTCTATTTTGATTTACATGTTTTACTTATAAAGAGCATAAATGACTTAAGTGGTTTCTGCCACTAAAGCTATGATTTTGAAAACCCTTTTGCAAAATACAAGTATATTATTTTGACACCCTATATGGAGGTATTGGATGGAAAATTCTTTCTCAAACTATAGGATGGGAAGAGAAAAATATTGTTTACTCAAAACTCCTTTGGAAGTACATGGATAAATGTGGAATGTCCTGAGATCGGTGTTGAAGTGGAGAAATGTTGAATGGTGATGTTTATGAAAAATGCACATTGTGTCCTAGTACTTACGTCAACCAGCCAATAACCTGTGCGACCACATCTACCCACATATGGGAAAGGGCGTAGTCATATAGTTTGCTCATATTAGTATGGGATGCCTCAACAATGAGGATGACCTCGTTCCATGAGGGGATGGTCATGGCGACCTACCCCCTGACCTGGGTCCTAGCAATCTGATGGATGGAGGATTGAAGATCCATATTTGGGTCACCGGGCAGAACTACGAGTCCTCACACTTAGGTTCCTCGACGGGGGATCCTGTACTAGGTGTCGAGGGAATTGTGAATTCGTAGCGGTAAGGTCCTATACTAGCATGACCAAAGGAAAGGCTATGATCGGTGGCTCAACTTCGCATACACCTTGTATGGCGGGACGTGGCAGACACGATGAGTTACCGGATGAGTGTGGGAAAAGCGTGCTACCTCTGCAGAGGGTAAAACTATTCGAATAGCCGAGTCCTCGGATATGGACAGTTGGGAGGCCCTACTAGACCATGTGCAAGTTTTGGAAAAGATTTGAGATTTGAAAGAGAAAATGAAGTGGAGGATGTTTATGCAACTATGCCAGTGGGCCGGCATGAGGTTGTTGGGATTGAATGACCAGGAAGGATTATGGTCGAAAAAGGAGGAGTTTTCGAGAAATAAACAAAATGGTGATTTTCCGGGAACAACGTTTTTAAAAGGGACTTCTTACCTTTTTCAACAAACATCTACTTTCGGGAAAATGTTTTAAAAGAGATTTCTTACAAAGATCGATTTATGGGAAAAAGATCTAAAAGCCTTCTTTTCTTTTAACAAAGGCTATAGATGTTTTCGAAAAATATACAAGGGTTATGAAAAGTTATAAAATTCTCTTTATTTTTCTTCAACGAAAGTTATAGAGTTTTCAAACAAAGTTTTATTAAACAAAAGTCTATCCTTCTCTTTTCAATAAGGATAGAGTTTTCACAGCAAACAAAGTTTTACTCAAACTATAAAAAGTGTAGTGCATGCTCATTCGGGGGGGGGGGGGGTAGTTTGCGAGTACAATCAAATGTACTCATATTGGTTTCGTCCCTGGCTATTGTCTTAGCCAGATTTTAAAGAAGGGCAGCTTGAAGAAGGAGACGGAAATGACGTCAATGCGAACTAGGGCGCTTCCCAGTCAGTTGCATGTAGGGTTAAGGCGAATGACTTGGGCTCCACGTTGTTTGGTGATTCCCGCTGCAAGTACCTATTGAAGATTATGACTTCAATCAAGTAAGCAAATTCCTTCGGTATTTATGGATGTTCTTTGATTACCAGTTTGATTGTGCTCAGCGACACACTGATCATGGGATCGCTGATGTAGGCACAAGGGTATTTCGGACGGCTAGTCCGGGGTCCCCACAGTCGGCTAACGGATCTACCTTCCCATTGTTTTGTTTCTCGATAATGGGAACATCGTCCGGCCTCTACATCGAGATTCCACAACCGTACTTTTATTGCATAGTTTGATTAGGAATATGGCATATAACTCAAAGATCAATCAAAGTGGCTACATGAATCAACCTACAAAAACGATCCTTAGCCCTAACCATTTTTACGATGCAGAGGATATGTCATACAACTCAAGAACGTCCATAACCAAAACATTTTTACGACACATAGGAAATTCAATAGACAACGATCTATCCCCAAGCTAGGTAATCTTCTCCTCCTGTTAGAAAGATCTCTCGGCTCCTCTCATGTCGACATGCGTCCTGTGAACTCATCGAACCACTCACGCCAGGGAGTTGGATCTCGATCTTCGGCAAGAGGCTTCTACAGTTGCTCGTGCCCGCGGTGGCCTTCCTCGCTGCTCCGCATCCGCATGGGCAGGGTTGTAGTATATGGCCGAAGCCGTGCACCGGGATGGCTTTCAGCCCCCGCGGACAGATGACCAGCACTGCGGCACGAGGTGGGCAGCTCGCGTGCCGCCGCACCACCACCTTGAGGTCATGCTGACCACATCCCTCTCCACCTCACCTCATTGGACTCGAACTCTAGCTAGATAGACGTGGCCCCGCCCAAAGACGTCAACCCAAGGATGACGGAGGCATTCCGCTGCTCCAGTTGTGCCTTCACGCGCTATGAGGCGTGAAGTACACCCGCCGGAAGGAGGAGAAGCAGTTGCATGCAACTGACTGGACGCTGATTGGGCGCTGACTGGGCACTGATGTGGCCGCTTCTTATTCGCTGGTACCGGTTCATTTAGTGGAACTAATCCTATGCGTTGGATTTGGATCGAACTGCTGCATATCTAGGGTTTATCATGGTGGCGCCGGTTGGTCACCGGAGAAGCGCGGGACGGCGGCAACGGCCCGGACGTCGATGGCGACGGCGTTCCGGTGGTTCCCGCAGACGGAGATGTGCACGACGAAGTGCGGCACGGTGAGGCGAAGACGATAGCGCGACGGCGTGCTCGAATTCGTCCTGGAGCGGCGGCTAGAGGCGACCGGAGCTACGGCAGCGGACGGCAAGCTCATGTCGAGGACGGGGACGTCGATTGGCTGCGGGCAGTATGAGAACGAGTGGGTGGGCGGATGAGGATGTAGACGATGATGAGGATGAGGCAGGGCTGTCAAGACTAAGTAAATGTGAATGAGGCGGCAAGAGGGACGTGCGACGTGATTATTGAAAAGGAAGGGCCTTTTTCCCGAGAACAAGTCAGCAGGCTAATCCCATTGTTGCGAGAACGAAGCAACATCTGTTTGATGGAGATTGATAGATTGCATAAGGAGATGTTTTACTAGGAGAGAAGAAACCAGAAGAGCATGACATACAAAGATGATGGACGGCACTGCAACATGGTCAGAAAATACATGTGCTGAATCAGTGGGAACGGTCCGGGTCGCCCCGCCGGGCGCCGGGTCAGTGGCCCGACCCAAAAATTAAAGGCCAATGGGCCGGTGGGTCGGCACTGAAGAAAACGTGGGTCAAAAGGTGCCGTCACCGTCTGACCCGATGGATCAGCAGGGTCGACCCTGCTCGTGTACCTAGTCGCCGCCGGCCGGCCACCCTCCCAACCATCCCTGCCACCGCCGTCGAGCTCGCTGTCCCGGCTGCTATCGAGCTCGCCGTCCACGGCCGCCATCGAGCTCCCCGTACAGGTCGCCGTCGAGCTCGCCGTCCACAGTCGCCATCGAGCTCCCCATACAGGTCGCCGTCGAGCTCGCTTTCCCAACTGCCGTCGAGCTCGCCTTCCCCGCCGCCATCGAGCTTCCCGTCCATGTCTCCATCAAGCGCCCATCCATGTCTCCATCGAGCTCCCCATCCATGTCTCCATCGAGCTCCCCGTCCCGGTCGCCGTCGAGCTCCACGTCCAGGTCGCCGTTGAGCTTGCTGTACTGGCCGCCGTCAAGCTCTCTATACCGGCCGCCGTCGAGCTCCCTGTCCAATCGCCCTCCTGCCCGCTTCATCCCCTTCCCAGCTATGGATGGCAATGGGTACCCGATACCCGTTAACCCGACGGGTACCCGCCTCAAATGGGGAGGGTTTGGTTAAGAAAAAACCCGCGGGTCTGCTTAGTGGTAAAAAATCAGACCCATCGGGTCTAGCGGGTGCGGGTATGGAGGTGCCAAACCCGCACCCGCGAACCCGCAGACCCGACTATCTCCCTAGACCCCACATGTCATTGTCTAGTGATAAACCTTATCCATCCGTCTTGCAGACTGCCCTCGTCTGGCCTCCCACCTCGCATCCTCTAATCCTCTCCCCTATCCATCCCATCCTCTTCCCCTCATCCTGCGCACACTAGCTACCTCGCCCTCTCCCCGAGAAGTCGTCCCCCATGGCCTCCCTCGCCGGTCGCCGCCGCATCCGCCTCCGGCCTCCACGGCGCTCCTCTTCCCGCCCTCGACCTCCTCCTCCAACCCCCACCTCCGGCCTCCTGCTCTCCGCCTTCCTCGTGCGGGAGCGGCACAGGCGCGTCGTGCAGGAGCTGATGCAGCGGCGTCGCGCCTACGCCATGGCCGTGCCCACCAACAACTCTGCCCATCACGCTCTTCGGGGAGAAGAAGATGGACCACCGTGACGGGCCTCCGCGCGCTCTTGGTCCGCCTCGAGGAGAGCAGGGAACACCACGACCGCCTCCTCCGCGCACAGGAGGACGAGCAGGGAGCCGGCCCGGCTGACGACGAGGACGCCGAGCAGATCCACTATCTGTTCTTCACCGAGGGCACCAAGGAGCTGCTCCAGGCGCGCCTCGACATCGCGTAGTTCGCTGCCTCGTGCTAAGGACAGGATCTTGACGGGTACCCGTCGGGTCCCGCAAACCCGGCGGGTCGTGGGTCCGGTGGAGTTCTAGACCCGACGACGGGTATGGGGGCGGGTCATGGGGGCGGGGAGGAGGGTCGGGTGCGGGTATGGGGGGGCCAAACCCGGCCCCAAACCCGACGGGTGCCATCCGTATTCCCAGCACAGCTTCTATCCAAGCAGAGTTTTGCAGCGATTCAGTGATTTGGGTTGGCCCCATGTACCCAACGGGGCAGTGAGGCCACAGAGTTTTGCAGAAATGGGCCGACCCATGGCCTCACAAATTGACCTTGGGGCCACGGGGCCAGGTCCAAGGCCAGGTCCGGGTCGGCCCGTTCCCATCAGAGCCTGATTGTGTAAAATTCATGGGAAAAACAACATTTTAATCAATTTTTTTGTCCCATGTCAACGCAGGGGCAGCCAATTAGTACTCACTCACACTGGTTGTATCTGGATGTCCTGTTTATAAGGGGAGTATGCCGAACGACGACTCACTAAGCATTACACCACCAGCTGAGGTAGCTGATAATTTCAGAGTAAGAAAGAGAACCAAGCCAGGCTAGCATTACTCGTGACTACCACGGTCGCGTTAATTAAGGTTTCTTCCGATCCCCGGCGGCCATGACGTCCAAGAACGCGAGCAGCTCCGTCGCCAACGAAGCGGGGACCAACCTGTCGCCGTCGGGGTTCCCCGTCAGGGAGGTCCCGGGCAGCTACGGCGTGCCCTTCTTCTCGCCGCTACGGGACCGACTGGACTACTACTACTTCCAGGGCGCACCGGAGTACTTCCGCTCCCGCATCGCCCGCAACGGCGGCGCCACCGTGCTGCGCGTCAACATGCCCCCCGGCCCGTTCATCACGCGCGACTCCGGCGTCATCGCCCTTCTCGACGCGCGCAGCTTCGCCGTGCTCCTGGACGACGCCAAGGTCGACAAGACCGACACGCTCGACGGCACCTTCATGCCCTCGCTCGCGCTCTTCGGCGGCTACCGCCCGCTCGCATTCCTCGACGCCGCCGACCCGCGCCACGCCGCGCTCAAGCGTGTCGTGATCCGCCTCGCCGTCGCACGGATGCACCAGGTCGCGCCGGCGTTCAACGTCTCCTTCGGCGCCATGTTCGACGCCGCTGATGCTGGTCTGCGCTCCGGCCCCGTCCAGTTCAACAAGCTCAACGACCATCACATGTTGGACTTCACCTGCTCCTCGCTGTTTGGCGGCACGCCGCCCAGCAAGGCCATGGGCGACGGCGCCGTGTCCAAGGCCGTGAAGTGGCTCGCCGTGCAGCTGCACCCGCTGGCCAGCAAGGTGTTCAAGCCGTGGCCGCTGGAGGACCTCCTGCTCCACACCTTCCGCATGCCGCCCTTCCTCGTTCGCCGCGACTACGCCGCGCTCACGGCGTACTTCCGCGACGCCGCCGCCGGCGTCCTCGACGACGCCGAGACGGCGCAGTCCGGCATCCCTCGCGAGGAGCTCCTCCACAACCTGGTCTTCGTGGCCATCTTCAACGCCTACGGCGGCTTCAAGATCTTCCTGCCGCACCTCGTCAAGTGGCTGGCCCGCGGCGGGCCGGCCCTGCACGCAAGGCTCGCCGACGAGGTCCGCGCCGCCGTCCCCGAAGACGGCGGAAGCGAGATCACCGTGTCCGCCGTCGACAGGATGCCGCTGGTGAAGTCCGTGGTGTGGGAGGCGCTGCGGATGAACCCGCCGGTGGAGTTCCAGTACGGCCGCGCGCGGGAAGACCTGGTCGTGGAGAGCCACGACGCGGCGTACCGGGTGAGCAAGGGCGAGTTGCTTTTCGGGTACCAGCCCCTGGCGACGCGCGACGAGCGCGTGTTCAAGAACGCCGGCGAGTTCGTCCCCGAAAGGTTCGTCGTGGACGGCGGCGAGCAGGGGAGGCTGCTCGGAAGCGTGGTGTGGTCGAACGGGGCGGAGGAGGGGGAGGCGGCAGAGGGGAACAAGCAGTGCCCCGGGAAGGACATGGTGGTGGCGGTGGGGAGGCTGATGGTGGCGCAGCTGTTCCGGCGGTACGACACGTTCGCCGCCGACGTGGAGGAGATGCCGCTGGAGCCGGTGGTCACGTTCACGTCGCTCACCAGGGCTGCTGCGTCGTCCACGAAATGAGAACAGAGTCACGTACTGGTGCCAAGTGGCGGCACTCGTGACGATGATGCAGTGCTTGGTAGTTTGGCAGTTTGGCAGTTGATGTTCAATTCGGTGTGTACTATGCGTGGACAAATTTGCATGGGTTGGTTCAGTCATTCAGTGTGCATGTGCTGCTGCTGCTTCTGCGGCGTGTGCGTTCGATCGGTTTGTCATTATGTGATGTTGGGGTGTAAATGTTTGGATTTTTTATTATATCTTTACCAGGGATTGTATATTCATCATATATAATAGTCTGAATTTTTAAAATCTCAGTTGGATTAACATATAACCTTCCCCACGACTCTTGATGCATCCTCTCTAGTTTAAATCCCAGTTGAGTTTGAAAATGGAGATAACATACGAGTATATTTCCAAGTCAAACATTTGAACCCGCGGCAATGTCCAAAATAAGATTTTTCTTCATAGAACGGCAGGTGGAAGACATATGTATGTTCTGTAAGTCCACATTTAATTGATTTGAATATTTCTTGAAATAGGCTTTCGGCCCACTTTATAAATAAAGCCAAACGACCGAACCGATACAAAGTGATGAGGGAAACCCTTACAAAGCAAGATCAAAGGTAGAAAAAAGAAGAACAAGAAAAGCCAAACTTGCCACCGAAGACACCGACGAGCCCGAGGGAAACCGAAACTCCACGACAACGCTC
The DNA here is from genome assembly GCA_012064385.1 of Puccinellia tenuiflora. Classification (NCBI taxonomy): domain Eukaryota; kingdom Viridiplantae; phylum Streptophyta; class Magnoliopsida; order Poales; family Poaceae; genus Puccinellia; species Puccinellia tenuiflora. Next base: position 4,332 of record QRDG01002399.1, on the reverse strand, counting down.
TCAAGAGAGTAACGACGTAACGCATCGCCGTCATCGAGATCTAGATGGTCAAGGGTTTTCACCCGGAGCCCTAACGTGATAAAGGTACCCACAACAGCGCCCCCGGGAGGGTAACGATACCCGTAGGCACTGCCGCCATTGGCGCCAAAGCGCAGAGCTTTCGCTCGGAAAAACCTTCTTATCGTGTTCGGAATGTCGGACCGCCAACTATCTCCGAGCCTGGCCTCTAGAGTGCGATCTGGGAGTTGTCTTTGCCGAAGCGCCGCCAACACCAAGAACCCAAGCCGCCCGCTCCTCGCCATCCTCATGACCAAGGAGCAAGGCCATCACCACCCCCACGCCGCTCGCCGTAGAAACGCCCGAGCAGTCCACCTTCCAGAGCCACCGCCCCGGCATACCCGAACTCAAGCCTCGTGAGCGACCAACTAGGCACTGCAACCCCAACGTACGACCAAGGTAGGTCGGCGATAGATCCAAGCCTGCATGGGCGTCAATCCGAACCGCAACCAATGGGAGGAGACCAGCCGTCCTCCACCGCCAAAGGTGGTCGCCGACCGGACGTAGTAGGCAGGCCTGTTAGGCCCAGATCAGGCCCGATTCGGCCCAGATCAGGCCCGACTAGCCCGCCGCCACTGCAGCACCAAGGTCGCCGCCGTCCGTTGCCATCCGGCGGCAGATCCTGCACGCCCCTACCGTCACCTACCCCGTTGGGATCTCGCTGCCTTGAACCATCGTCCGCTGTCCAGGTCCGAGCCCGCCGCGCCGCCCGAAACTGCTCCAAGGCCACCGCTGTACCAGACCGTTCTGGACAACGGCCACCGTCCGGAGCACACCGGAGCGCAGGCCGCGCCGCTGCCACGAGTCCATGCCGCCGGCTCGCACCGCTGCCGCCTCGAGCACGCCGTCACACCACGCAGCCACCGCCACGGGCCCACGCCGCCGACGCGCACCACCGCCGCCATGCTGCTGCTCCCCGCGCAGTGGGGTGGCGGCGCGGGGAGCCCCCGGTCGCTCGTAGGAGCGACGGCGGGGGGGGGGGGGGGGGGGGGGGGGGGGTAGGGTTTTAGACAATTGGATTCTCCTAAATACTACGTGGATTGTCTCATAACTAGGTATAATTGGGCTATGTAGAAAAAAGTTTTCTAACGACATATTGTACTTGATTTTAGGTATTTTTTTGACCCGCTCGTACCTCTTCAAATTTTATTTTATTTCTCATGTGGTTCAGTAAAACAAAGAGTGATTCAAATGCAACAGTAAGGTGGGCATGCCATTGCAATTTTTGGGTTTCTTCTATTCACCTATTTTTTAGAAGCATTGTGGGAAAGAGACTGTAAGAGATTTGATTTCTTGAAACCAAACATTTTTCCTATATATGTTTATAACCTTGCATTTCCCACAACCGCATATTTTCTACATTACATGTCAAAAAAAATCGTAGGCATGAACTTCACATAAAGCACCCGTGTTTCACAATTATGTTTCGAAGAACCACAGAAATTAATTTTGACACAAGTGTGCATTTTTTACTTATAATTCCAGTAAACGCCACATCCAAACATTTTTTACATTGTGTATGATTTTTTGTACTCATAGCCTGATTTTCTTCGAGGTGCCCAAAACTTCCACCAACCGTACCAAGAATGACAGTAACAAGGTTGGTCGGATTCTGTGTATCGGGAGATGTTATGACAGTGACAAGGTTACTTTGAAATAATCCTCTTCGAATTTGCTCTTGTTTTCCCCCTGGCGATCTCTTAAATCAGAAGAGTGGAAAGGATGTGTCTTGGCTCTCGCGACGCACTGGGCGACGCTCGGGCCGACCCGCGTGGCGGGCCGCCTCTCCCGCCGGCAACACGCCGCTGCCCGCCCTCTCGGAGGTTTCCTTCCGGCGCGCCTTCCCCAAGGGTGGGGAAGGACCAAGGCTTCTTCGACATTCTGGCGGAGCTCGGGGCGAGCTCCTCCGATGGGGAGGAGAGTGAAGGGTCACTCTCTCCACGTTCGGGTCTGCTGGCGCCGTGCTTCGGCGAGTTCCTCAGCCATGCGCAGGGCTTGGCTGCGTCTCGGCCGCGGTCGCCTGTGACGCCGTCTCCGGGGTCTCCTTCGGTCGCTGCGCCGCCTGGGGCCTCTCCATCTGGTGATCGGGAGGTCGCCGGCGCCAACCTCGAGCTTTCGATCCTCAACTCCCCCCAGGCTACCCTCTCTCCTCCAGCTTCGGGCCCCTTGCCGTCACAGCTGGGCGCCTCAGTCGTGCTCATTGGCGGGCTTCAGGTGGAGCTACCGCTGGCGGCGGCTTGCGGTGCACCGCTGCCAGATCTAGGGTTTCCTCGCTCCTACGCCGTTTCGGGTGGGCCTGACTCGGCCCCTGTTGGGCCGCCTTGGGCCGCACTCGCTGAGCTGGCTCCCGTGGGAAGTCCTGGGCCCATGTCTTGTTCTATCCGGCTGGTGGCGGGGCATGAGCCCAACTCTAGCCCATCTTCCCCAAAGCCCACTCCCCAGCCCAAGCGTCCGCCTATTTATCCGTGGCGATGGCTGCGGGCAGGACCCCTAAATCCAGAACTAGGGTTTCTTGCGCCGCCTAGAGACGTCCGCCGCAACCGCTCCAGAGCAAAGTTCATCTCCATCCCTACCGACCCTTCCCTCCCTCCACACCTCTCCCCGATGGAGCGCGGCCGTGGCAGTGATGACCGGCGCGGGAAGCGCACCTTTGATGATTATGCGGGGGCGGTGACCAGCGGGAACTCAATGCCCGTCTTGACCGCGAGTACGAAGAGCACCGGCGTCAACAGCAGCAGCGGGAGAGTGAGCTCTCTCCAAGGCGCCGACGGGAGGAGGCTCCCGGGCGGCGCGCCAACCGCTACCAGGCCCCCAGCCCCCGCTCCGTATGCACGAGGGCGTGAGTATGGACGGGGTGGTGCACGCAACTACAACGCTCGTCCCCCGCCTCCACCGATAAGAGCCACACCGGAGAGCTCGACCATGGGGGCTGCTAGATCCACTGAGACCGGGGAGGCCCTACCGCCGCCACCTGACATCTCCAAGGTCACGTGCTACAACTGTGGGCAGTTGGGGCACTTCCAAGCCGGATGCACCGAGGAACCGTACTGCGTCAAATGCTAATCCAAATGACACCTGTCGGTGATGTGCACGGCAGGGGCCAGTGCTTGCAGACCAAAACCCTACTGGGCAGGTTTTGGGCGTGACGGCATAGGTTTCATGTGCCTGGATGTCCCTGCAGATGAACTGGTCAAAGTGGCTCCAAATTCCGCAACCTTATCTATCCATGGCGTGACGCTCACTGCGGCCCAAGTGGAGGCAGAATTCAAGGACATGGTGCAGGAAAACTGGGACTCGCAGGTGCATCAGATCGGCGACTCGGAGTTCTCACTGGTTTTCCCGTCCAAAGAAAGTGCTAGGTTGGCCTTTCGAGGTGGGGGCCTTCGTCTCCCAATCTCCCAAGCTCGTGCTCTCGTCATGGAAGGGTCCATTGACGAGCACGCTTCTGAGGTGCTTACCGAGAAATGGGTGCGGCTCCACGATGTTCTGCCGCCATACCGTTCTGAGTCACGGTTGATGGTGGGAACTAGAGCGATTGGCAGGCCGATGTCTATGGACCTACGCTCGCTGGAGGATGAATCTGAGCCGGTCAGGATGCAGTTTGGGTGTCGGGCCTCGATGGAGTTGGTGAAGCATATTGTTGTGCGTCAATGGGCAGGGGTTTCGGGTGCGGGTGGAGGAGGAGCTTCCTCGACTGCACGGGGCCCCGGACTCCCCACCTTCACCCCCGCAACACAACAAGGACAAGGAGAAAGATTCTGAGGAGGAAGATGAGCGCCTTGGCAAAAGCTCAGACGAAGATACCGATGGGGAGCGCTGGCGCAGGGGTAATGGTGGCAAGAGTAAGCATGGCTCCAAAGACACGGGGGCCAAGGGAGGCGGCCACCACAAATCTGTTGCGCTGGAGGCGCCCTCTCCGCAACCCACTCACAGTGAGGTGGTCACCCCAAGTCCTTCCGTACCGACCCCTCCGATCAACGAATATGGTTCCTTCCTGAAAATGGCAGACAAGCTGGATGAGCTAAAGGGTACCCCTGCAACAACTCTGGCCCAACAGGTCTCCGCGGCTACGGTCTCCATTAGCGATCAGCCGCCATGTTCTCCAACCGTGACTCTGGACTCGGTGGCGCTTGAGGCTAGCAAGGAGACAACTATCATACAAATCCACATCAACGATGCTGACTCCGAGGCTGCCAAAGCTATTCAGAGGGAAAGAAGGAGCAAGTCCAATGCAGAGAGACAGTCACGGGCCCTGGCGCTTGCTCGGGACACAAC
>QRDG01002397.1:0-42131 GCA_012064385.1 Puccinellia tenuiflora | reverse complement strand
ACGAAGTCCTTATCGATTGAACCACGATGCCGGAGATTCTTAATCTCGTATACGATTCCCTTTGTCTCACGATATTTAATTTGCCTGAGATTTGATCGTCGATATCTCCATATCTAGTTCTATCTCGTTACCCTGTCAAATTCTCTTTACTCGTCCATAATATAGGATCTCCGTGATTAATACTTAATCACATGGTTGCAACCTTTCTGATGCTATATTACCGAGAGGGCCCAGAGATATCTTTTCCGTCACAAGGAAGGACAAATCCAATCTTGATTCATGCCACCCAACAAATGCCATCAGAGATACCTGAAAGCCACCTTTATAATCACCCAGTTACGAAGTGACGTTTGATGTCCACAAAGTATTCCTCTGGTAAACGGGAGTGACATAATCTCATGGTCTAAGGAAACTATACTTGGCATACTAAAAGTGTTGGCAATAAAACTGTTGTGACACGATCAATTGCAACTCTTTATTATTTGGGTCTTGTCCATGACATCATTACTCCTAATGATATGACTCCGTTATCAAGTGACTATAACAAGTCCATGGTTAGGAAACTCTAACCATCTGTTGACTAACGAACTAGTCCGGTAGAGGCCTACTAGGGACACCTGCTTGTTTATATTCCACACAGGACCACTATAACCCAAGTCTACGAAACCACATCGGTTTATAATCTTCCTATTATTTTGAGTGATCGTGCTCCTATTCTCACCATTACGCAGCCTTCTGTTATTATATGGAAAACAAATTTTAAATTTGAAATCTGGTGGTTACTTGAAAAAGATTTCCAGGGAATGGCCAATCAAGCATGGATTGATTCGGCTAATAAGCCTTTCCATGTTAGGACTACTAGCCTTCCAGGTACTTTACATAAATGGTGCAAGAAGAAGAAGCCGTTACAAGCACCAGCTTGATGCAATCCACGCTGAAATTGAAGCCATTCAAATGCAACCTGTACAAATGCAGAATCATGCCAAGGAGGTGAACTTAACTAACCAATATGAGCAAACCATGACCAAGCTTACGGAGTTTTACAGACAGCGTGCAAAGAAGCATTGGGCTCATTATGGGGGGCGGCGTTTGTGCACCCGAGCACACCAGCTCCTGCCAGTTTGCACGAAAATAAAAAATAGTAGAACTTTATGAAAAAATCTGAAAAAAATTCAGGGACACACACATATAAGTAGTTCACACTCGTGAATTTTTTCGGAATGAAAAGACATACCCTGTGCTCTGTACAAAAAACACAATATGAGTGTGTCAAAATAGATCTAAAACCACATTTTTGAAAAAGACAAATCATATTTTCTTTCTTTTTTGTACAAAAAAGACAAAATCAGCATTTTCAAAAATGTTGTTTTAGATCTATTTTGACACACTCATATTGTTTTTTTTTGTACAGATCATAGGGGATGTCTTTTCATTCCGAAAAAATTCACGAGTGTGAACAACTTACATGTGTGTCTCTGAATTTTTTCGGATTTTTTCATAAAGTTTTACTATTTTTTTATTTTCATGCAAAATGGCAGGAGCTGGTGAGCTCGGGTGTAGGATTGAATTTCCGCTCATTATGGCGATCGTAACTCTTCTTATTTCGATAATGCTGTTACCAAAAGAAGAAGAAAAAACCGGATCTATACCATTAAAAACTATGATAACAATATGCTTCATAATCCGGAGGATATAGCTGGTTGTTTTATTGATTACTTCTCGAATATTTTTACCTCAGCTAATCCTAATTTCAACAGTGAACCTATGATTAATGCATTAGAGGAAGAATTTGATCCCTTTGTTTACTCCACTCCAGACAAGGATGAACTTTTGCAGGTCCTAAAAGATATGAGAAAAGGGGCATCACCTGGGCCAGATGGGTTAAATGTAGCTTTCTATTTGGCGGCCTGGAGATGGATTGGGGATGATGTTCAAAAGATTGTGCAAGATTTCTACAGAGAAGGTAATCTTCATCCCAAACTGAATGAAACTCTCATTGCTTTGATTCCTAAAAAAGCCAATCCTTTGGTTCCTCAAGATTTTAGACCCATTAGCTTGTGTAATGTTATCTACAAAATTATCGCAAAAACCTTGGCGAATAGACTCAAGACTTTCCTTCCGGATTATATTCATGAAACTCAACAAGCTTTTGTGCAAGGCCGTAGGATTTCAAACAATGTTGCTATTGCTCAAGAAATTACTCATACCTTCCAGCTTTCTTCTTGGAAACAAAAAGCTTTTATGCTTAAAATTGATCTTGCTAAAGCTTTTGATAGAATTGAGTGGAGCTTCATAACTAGGGCTCTTGCTCGTAGAGGGCTGAATGATCATTTTATCCACCTGATCTACAAATGTATCTCGACTGTTACCTTTTCTGTTCAAATAAATGGCCAACCGTTTGGTCGGTTTCGGAGTAGCCGAGGTATCCGCCAAGGATGTCCTCTTTCACCGTACTTATTTGTCCTTGCTGCTAATGAACTGTCTCTCTCCATGCATACTGCTCTCGACTTGAATAATCTACAAGGTATTTCTCTGGGCCCAGGCTGTCCGCCTATCCATTCCTTGCTATTTGCAGATGATCTCATAGTGTGTGGCTCGGCTTCAAATCAAGATGCACAGACTATCTCTCAGGTAATCAATCATTTCTGTAACCTTTCGGGCCAAACCCCAAACTGGTCAAAATCAGCCATCATTTTTAGTCGTCATACTGATCATCACTCTAAAATGAACATTAAGAATTTGTTTCCGGCCCCTGACATGGACTCTTCCACTGTTCATCTCGGCCATCCTCTTATTCTCCCAGGGAAGAGCAGGTCTGTTGCTTATGAATTTTTAATTGACAAGTTTAAGGCCAAACTTACTGTTTACAAAGCTAATAGGCTTTCTCATGCTGGTCGCCTCACTCTCATAAAATCTGTTTTTGCATCCATTCCGATTTATTACATGTCCACCATTTTGCTAAGCAAGAAAATAATTTCTAAACTTACTTCAGTGGTCCGAAAGTTTTGGTGGGTTGGTACCCAGAATAATCAAAATTCGAAACCTCTCTGTCTTAGAGCTTGGCATGACATTTGTAAGCCTATTCATGAAGGAGGGTTAGGCATAAGAGACCTTTCTGTTATGAACAAAGCTTTGGTTGCCATGTCCGTTTGGAGGCTTTTGAAAGAACCTCATTCTCTTATAGCTAAAGTCTTCAAGGCTAAATATTTCCCTAACACTTCCATTTGGCGTGCTAAACATGCTGTTCCTAAATCTGCCTTTTGGTCCTCAGCTTTACATGTGTTGCCTATTATGGAAAAATCTTGTCATCTTCAAATTGCGGCAGGTAACTCCAGTGTTTGGTCCTCGCCATGGTGCGAGGACTGGAGGAGCATTTATGATCATTTGATTACTCAACCAGGTTCACCTTGCCCATCAATTATCAAGGATCTATGGCAGAGTAACTCCAAGTGTTGGGATGAAGAAAAAATTTCTCAACATTTCGATGACAATATGAAAAACAAAATTTTGCAAGTTCCTGTTACTAATGCTGATTTTCAAGATGAATTGTGCTGGAAATATACTCCTTCTGGTCAATGCACCACCAAAAGTGCATATAGAGTTTTTATGCAGGACCAGGTGCCTCCCGCTCGAGGTGATAGGCGCACAATTTCAGATTTTGAGAAGCAGTTCTTAATGCAAGCATGGAAGAACTCTAAGTTGCCGCCAAGAGTGAAGACTTTTACTTGGCGTTTAATTAGAAGGGCGCTAACGACAGGTGTACGGGCTTCTCGCTTTTCCACTCACATCAGCAAAGACTGTGCAAGGTGTGGTGCCTGATACGTGTCAAACGTATCTATAATTTTTGAATGATCCATGCTAGTTTTGTGACATTGTCACATGTTTCTACTATCATTTTATATCATTTTAATGCATTTGTCGGACTAACATATTGACAAGATGCCCAGTGTCAGTTCCCTGTTTTTGTGCTGTTTTTGTTGCAGAAAGTTACTTCTAGAAATATTCTCGAAATTGGACGAAAATTTACGGAGATTTTTTATTGAAGAAATGAGGAAGGGGGTCAGAAGGGCGACTCCAGGGGACCCACACAGGCCAGGGGCGGCCCCCTGCCACGGCCTAGCGCCCACCCGCGGGTGGGACACGCCCCTGCCCTGTGGGGCACCCTTCGGCCGCCTCCGACACCTATAAAATCACATCCGACGCAAAAACCCTAACCCCCGAAGGATTTTCCCAAATATGCAATAGAGCTCCACCGCCATACAAGTTCCGGGGGTTCAGAAGGTCCTGTTCCGCCACCCTGCCGGGACGGGGATCGACCGCCGAGGCCATCTCCATCAACACTGCTGCTTCCCGCGATGAGGAGCGAGTAGTCCCTCACCGGGGCTGAGACTTATACACGTAGCTATGTGGTTATCTCTCTCTCCCATGATGTGATCTTCGTTGTGATCATGAGCTTTGTTAGTGTAGTTGAATACATGATGTTTCCCTATGTGTAATGGATATGATGTTGCTCAAGTGGTGTTATTTAGTACAATTTCCGGAGCCACCGTTGTGATCATAGTACCTCGGTGACTGGATGGGTGCCGTGTGTGAGTGTGACTCTATGGATAATAGATTGGAAGGATCTTCATCATGAGTTTGTTCTTTATTTGTTGGATTGAATAGATCATGAGGTTTCTTGATTCTTGTGTTATTGAAGAAAGAGACTATTCAAGAAATAGGTTGTGGTGTTTGTTAGTACTATCTTTGGATGCGGATAGTGACAGCATGAAGTGTCCATAGATGTGGAATACGAATTTTAAGGTGTGCTTTTCGTAGCCCTACGCAATTCTCATCCTATTTGATTCACAAAAGAATTATCTCCGAGGAACGTTTACCATGCATGTATTTTTGTGGGAACTATCATGTGTTTAATTATGTTAATGATGTTGAGAGTAGTCATTAGTGAAAGTATGAAGCCTAGGCCTTGTTTTCAAGCATTGATACACCGTTTTTAGTCACTTTTGTCACTTGTTTGCTTGCTGCCATTTTTATTACAGAATTACAAAATCACCTTTTACCATCCATATCACTTGCATTTTACCATCTCTTCGCCGAACTAGTGCACCTATACAACTGACAATTGTATTAGGTGTGTTGGGGACACAAGAGACTTCTTCTATCTTAATTGTAGAGTTGCTTGAGAGGGATATTTTTGACCTCTACCTCCCGTGGATTCGATAAACCTTGGGTTACTCACTTAAGGGAAATTTGCCGCTGTCCTACAAACCTCTGCGCTTGGAGGCCCAACAAGTCTACAAGAATAGAAGTGTGTAGTAGACATCAAGATCTTTTCTGGCGCCGTTGCCGGGGAAGTGAGCGCTTGAAGGTATCTTCTTTAGATTCTGCAGTTATATCTTTTTGTTTCTTGTTTTTATTTCACTAGTTTGGCTTATGGAACGTTGTTCTTTGAATTTTCTTTTTGAGAGTGACCTCTCCACCACTCCCATGGTGGATAAGGTTACTCCACATACTGAATTTATTCCTTTCAAGATACCGATGGGGATAATTGATCATGTTATGAGTTGCCGTGACAATGCTTACATTTCAAAAATTAGAAACAATATCACTTCACCAAAGTATAAAAGGCAAGTCGAAGAAGGCTACGGTTTGTTGGAAGTGTGCGGTTAATACACACACGACCAAAGATTGTATGGCTCAGCACTATTGCTTGGTTTGCAATAACATAGAGCATCCTACTATGCGGTGCCCGACTCTTCGACTGCCGAGGCCTTCAGCTTTCACTTCTGGTTTCGGTACGGATGCTACTTTGTTTCTGCAGCTGCCGGATAGTGTGTTTAAGGAGCATCTTGCCCCGACCAGTTCTCCCACTGCACTGGTGTCGATTGTCGGTGAGCCAGTCACAGCGGCCGCCATTCAGAGTCTGATGTCGCGGATGTGTCCTACGAGATCTCAGTGGACTTGGGAGGCCATCCCTCACGGTGCTGATGCTTTTTTGATTGGTTTCCCTTCTGTAGAGGATCTTCAGAGGGTGGACGGTTTTCAGATGAGTGTTCCTTCTTTCTCTGCTCAGGCCACTGTTTCTGTTTGGGTGACTCAGGATATTCCGCCTAAGAGGATGTTAGAGCACGTTTGGGTTCATGTCCAGGGGGTTCCTTATACTGTCAGACACTTTTTGGGGCTTTGGGCAGTTGGATCTCTCATTGGCACGACTTTGGATGTGGACTTGGTCACCTTGAGGAGCCAGAACGTGGTCCGGATCTTGATGGCGATGACTGATTCCTCGGTTCTGGACAGTTGGCAGGATGAGCAGGGTACTTATAGTCTTATATTGGTGCATCTTGTGTTATCAAGCTCGGGGAGTATGATTTCTTCTTCCGGCGGGAGTCTAGTGCTTTTGTCCCTGATCCGAGCTTTGTTCCTTTTTTCTGGAGGCGTAAGGGAGACGATTCTGGATCCGATGGTCCTGGTAACGCTGAGAGTTCGGGCTCTTTGGATCCGGCGATTGTTCCTGGTAGGACTAGCCAGCAGAGTTCCCATATGGAGGTTGATGCTAGTAAGTCTTCTGGGGCTCCTGATGTTGGGCGGTCTGCGGTGTCAGCTGTGAGGCACATGGTGGCGATCACCCCGTACAACCCTAGTCCGATGACGCCTCGTGGTATGGAGATCGTTTCTAGGGTGCGGCGCTCCTCGCCTCATCTTCTGCGTCCGAATCCTGAGCCGGTGTCTCACGCTGCACCGGGGCTGCCCTCGGTGGCACCAGTGGCTGCCGGACTGGCATCGGATTTGGCTGCGGTCGCTGCTAAGGGTCTCACGGTGGCCTCTTCTGAGGGTGGCGGTTCAGGTGGACCGGTCCACTCTGCTGAGCTGGAGACAGGGGCTGCCGACTCGGGCAGTGCAGCCCTGGTCTCTCCTGTGGTTGTGGATGGTGTGATGGAGGTGGTCTCTTCCCCGACTGAGACCCCTCCGTCACTTGTTCGTTCACTGCGGATGGAGCCTGAGCTGGTATCTTCTTCGCCTCTACTAGCTCAGGGTGTCGCTAGGCCAGGGTCGGCTCCTACTTCGCCGCTGCCGACCTGCGCTCTGGTTTCGCCGGCGTCGCCTGCATCTTCTGGGGGTTCCGTCTCGCCCCGTATGCCGCCTCCTATGGTGTCGACTACTCCGATCTGCCGTAGCGAGCGGTTTGGCGTGGCGACGGATGGGGCCTCCGCTACGGACGAGGACTCGTTGGCGAAGGCCATGCGTCGCAAGACAGCTCGCAACTTGGACTCCATAGGTACGGATTTAAAGTCAAAGTCTTTCCTTTCTTTTTCAAATAATTCAGTTCAGTCTAAGCTTCATAGTGTAGGTTTTAATCTTGGTAGTGATAAGCCTCATGTTGAGGTGTCAACTAATGTCTTGAGGCATATGGAATTTGACCGTCTAACGGTTATTCCAAAAGCTTCGACAATGTTGACAGCCACCTACGAGGATGAGGAAGAGGCGAATGCCACATCAGATGGTCAGCTTCTTTCTCACCTTATTGGTGATGTGTCGGAGGTGGGTTTGGACGAGGACGGGCTTAGTTCATTGTATGAGCTCACAGCAACCGGCCGGAAGTCTAAATCTGCCTCTAACTAGGCGTCCCGGAAACGGGCTAAGTTCTCCAAATCCCCAATAGTTTCCAAATGAATGGCATGTTTGCAAATAGCAGAGGTCTTGTGACTTGGCTAAACACTTGCACTTCGCTGGATGCATTCGGGATCATAATTTGGATTTCTTAGCTATTTCGGAGATGGGTAGGTGGGAGTTCTCGCAAGGTCTTTTGAACCGCCTTTCAGGTGGTATGGATTTTGCTTGGTACTCGCGGCCCCCGCGGGGTCGTTCGGGTGGCATTTTAATAGGCGTCAGGTCTGATACGATGGAGGTGTTGGCTGTTTCGGATGGTGATTTTCACATTAAAATGCACATCCGAAATAAGGCCAACAATTTCATTTGGAGTCTTGTTGCCGTGTATGGGCCTGCCCAGGTAGAGCATAAGTCCGATTTTCTTCGAGAGTTGGTTAACTTGGCAAAGGACAATCCGCATCCACTTATTATCGGTGGGGATTTTAATTTGCTTCGTTTTCCATTCGAGAAAAGTAGGGGACGTTTTGACAACCATTGGCCTGTTTTGTTCAATGCGGTCATTGACATCTTAGATTTAAGAGAGATCTCAATGGTTGGGAGACAGTTCACTTGGGCTAATTCTCTTCCTGAACCCACATACGAAAAACTGGACCGTGTACTGATGGACACCGATTGGGAATCCAAGTTCCCATTGGTATCGGTACGGGCTCTAGAGCGTATCGAGGGTCTGTCGGATCATGACCCTATTCTTTTGTCCACCGGTATGGCTACTCCTCCTGGCAAACCGCGGTTCAAGTTTGAACTTGGTTGGCTACTGAGGGAGGGTTTTCATGAGATGGTCAAAAATATTTGGGACAGACCAGTCGCGGGTGCCTCCCCAATCCATATATGGACTAACAAGATACGGGCTCTGCGCACTTATCTTGTTGGGTGGGCACGTCATACTACTGGTTTACTCAAAAAAGAAAAGATACGTCTATCCTCGATTATCGATGCTTTAGAGGCATTGGCAGAGGTGCATCTATTATCCCCACAGGAAATTGAGCTGAAAAGCCAATCCAATGCGGAAATAGCCAAACTTTTGCGCGAGGAAGAGTTGAAATGGTATCAACGTTCCAAAGCACAATTCATCCTTCAAGGGGACTCGAATACTCGCTATTTCCATAGTATTGCCAATGGCAGACACAGGAAAAAGCGCATTCACTCCCTAGTGCAGGAAGAGGGAACGATTGAGGGCCAGGAGCAACTCAAGTCGTATATTACTAATTATTACAGGGGCTGTTCGGAGCTCCAGAGGAAGGGAACTTCACTCTGGACGAGTCTAGAACAGCTGATATTCCCCAGGTTTCTGTTGAAGAGAATAATCTGCTCACTAACTCCTATTCGGAGGAAGAAGTGCGTAAGGCGGTTTTCCAAATGGAACACAATAAAGCACCCGGACCGGATGGCTTCCCAGCTGAGTTCTATCAGAATTTCTGGGATGTAATCAAGTCTGATTTGCTTAATATGTTTGCTTCCCTTCACGCTGGTCAGCTGGAATTATTCCGTCTCAACTTTGGTGAGATTATTTTGTTACCTAAGATTAAGGATGCAGAGAGGATTCAACAGTACAGACCTATCTGCCTCCTTAATGTCAGTTTCAAAATATTCACTAAAGTTGCCACGATTCGGCTGAACAGTGTGGCGGACCATGTGGTTCGGCCTTCTCAGACTGCTTTTATGCAAGGCCGCAATATCCTGGATGGGGTGGCAATCTTGCATGAAACGGTCCATGAATTGCACCGGAAGAAGCTAAATGGGGTAATTTTAAAAATTGATTTTGAAAAGGCCTATGATAAAGTTAATTGGTCTTTCCTTCAGCAGACGCTCAGAATGAAAGGTTTTTCTTCTGAGTGGTGTGCGCTTATTGACTCCTTTGTTTTGGGTGGAAGTGTGGCCATTAAAGTCAATGATGACACTGGTAGATACTTTCAAACAAAAAAAAGGTCTCAGACAAGGGGACCCTCTATCGCCAATACTATTTAATATAGTGGCTGATATGTTGGCCATCTTGATCGAGCGCGCTAAGTCTGAGGGTCAAATTGAAGGTGTGATTCCCCATTTGGTTGATGGTGGATTATCGATTCTTCAATATGCCGATGATACAATTCTTTTTATGGAACATGACATCGAAAAAGCTCGTAACCTAAAGTTAATTCTATCGGCGTTCGAGCAATTATCGGGTCTAAAAATAAACTTCCATAAAAGTGAATTGTTTTGTTTTGGCGTGGCCCAGGATGAAGCCTCTGTGTATGCCGAGCTTTTTGGGTGTGCATAGGGCCAATTTCCTATCAACTGTTGGGAATATGCCCTAGAGGCAATAATAAAATGGTTTATTAAGCATATTCACGTTTATGATAATAGTTTATTATCCATGCTATAATTGTATTAAATGGAAACATAATACATGTGTGGAATATAAACACCCGAAGTCCCTAGTGAGCCTCTACAGGACTAGTTCGTTGATCAAGAGATAGTTAGAGTTTCCTAACTATGGACTTGTTATAGTCACTTGATAACGGAGTCATATCATTAGGAGTAATGGTGTGATGGACATTACCCAAATAAAGAGTTGCAATTAATCATGTCACAAAAGTTTTGTTGTCAACACTTTTAATATGCCAAATATAGTTTCCTTAGACCATGAGATTATATCACTCCCGTTCACCGGAGGAATACTTTGTGGACATCAAACGTCACTTCGTAACTGGGTGATTATAAAGGTGGCTTTCAGGTATCTCCGATGGTGAGTTGTTGGGTGATATGAATCGAGAATGGAATTTGTCCCTCCATGTGACGGAGAAGATATCTCCAGGCCTTCTCGGTAATATAGCATCAAAAGTCTGCAGACATGTGATTAGGTTGTAATCACCGGGATCCTATATTATGGACGAGTAAAGAGAACTCGCCGGTAATGAGATTAAACTAGACATGGGGATGTCAACGATTATATCTCGGGCAAGTAAAATATCGTGAGACAAAGGGAATCATATATGAGATTAATTGAATCTCCGGCATCATGGTTCAATCGAGAAAAGGTTTTCGTTGAGTGTATAGGAATTAATATGGACATCCCGGTCCCGCTATTAATTATTGATGTGATCATGTCTATGCATTCTCGAACCCGTAGGGTCACACACTTAACGTTCCGATGAAATTAGGTTTTGCGATGAATTAAATGATGAAGTGAACGAATGGTGATTCGGAGTTCCGGATAAGATCATGGACATCACGAGGAGTTCCGGAGGAGTCCGGAGAATAAGATTCATATATGGAAAGTGGTTTCCGGAGGTTTCGGAAAAGTTCCGGAAATTATTTATAGGGTACCGGAAGGTTCCGGAATGTTCTATAAGGTTCTAGAGGTGGGACCACATATTGTATGGGGCCCACATGGACCAAAGGGGTGCTGCCACCACCTAGGTGGGGCGCACCACCTAAGGCCCACATGGGCTGGTGCGGCATAGGAAGGGGGGGAACCCACTCCTAGTTGGACTAGGAGTTGGGCCCTCCACCCTTTAGGAAAGGGGCCCAAGGAGGAGTCCTAGATGGACTCCAACTTGGGGGCAAGGAAGGGGGCCGGCTGGCCCCTACCCAAACCCTAGCCGGCCACCTATAAATAAGGGGGGGGAGGGAGGGGTGCGGCACACCCTTGTGCTGCCTCCCCAAGTTGCCTAGCCGCACCCCCCCTCTCCCATCTAACCCTAGCCGCACCCCTCCTCTCCCGGAGGGCTGCCGCCGCCTCCTCTCCACCAAAGGCTGCCACACCCCCTAGCCCTAGGGGCTGCGCCACCATCTCCTCTCCCTCTCCTCTTGCTTGGTTTGGCGAAGCCTTGCACGTGGAGATCGTCATCGACACCGGCACTACCGTCGTGCTGCTGAGATCATCAAGGCCACGTCTTCTCGCTTGCGGGATCAAGGAGTCGACGTCTTCATCGAGCCGTATGTGTGGACGCCGCGGAGGTGCTGCCCGTTGCTGCACTTCACCGGATTGGATCTCGAGGATAATACATCTCCTCGCGACTAGACGAGTCTAGTTGCGGGGATCGACTAGCCAACCCCTGCACCGACAAAACGCATTTGTTGATCTTCAAGGGTAAGAGATTGGATCTCACCTTCGCTATCTTCATCTCGTAGATCTAGATCCTTGGGGTTTATTCCGCTTGCCGCGTAGGAATTTTTTTTTCCATGCTGCGACCCCATCAGTGGTATCAGAGCCTAGATCTATTCGTAGATGTTGGTGCGATTAGAACACAAGGAGTTGTGGGCGTTGATATTTTATGTTGCTACCTTCTCGCGTGCACTTTGCATCTTTGCGGTATTGTGAGATTGAAGCGGCCCGGACCAACCTTACTCGTCCACGCACGAGAGACCGGTTCCACGACTGACATGCAACTTGTTTTGCATAAGTGGCTGGCGGGTGTCTGTTTCTCTTGCTTTAGTGAGGATGCAATTTTCAATGGAAGGCCTTTCAAAAGGATGAGTAAATAAGCAACTATTATATCACCATTGTGGTTTTTGCGTAGATTAGAACGATTCTAACTCGTTGACCCAAGCCATGTAAAATTTGCATAAACAAAGTAGAGGACGTCTAACTTGTTTTTGCAGAGGGTGTCAAGTGATGTGATATGACCAATGTGATTTGTGATAATGTATGCAATGATCATGTTTGTAATATTTCGCGACTTGCATGTCGACGAGTACGGCAACCGGCAGGAGCCATATGGTTGTCTTTTATTTTATGTGACCTGCGTGTCAATGAATCACCTTGTAATTGTTTTACTTCATTGCTAAGAGTAGCATTAGTTGTAGTTGCAATAGTTGGTGGACAACCATGGTGATGGCGCCAAGATGATGGAGATCATGCCGGAGATGGAGATCTTGCCGGTGCTTTGAAGATGGAGATCTGAGAGCATAAGAAGAAAGGCCATATCATATCACAATTATGAATTGCATGTGATGTTTATCCCTTTTTTTGCACCTTATTGTTATGCTTAGATGTGATCGCGACAGTAGCGTGATAAGGTGATCTCTCATGTTAATATCAAGATAATTAAGTGTTTCTCCCCTAGTATGCGCCGTTGCGAAAGTTCGTCGTTTCGAAGCATCACGTGATGATCGGGTGTGATAGATTCAACGTTCACATACAACAGGTGCAAGCCAGTTTGCACATGCGAAAATACTACGGTTGTCTTGACGAGCCTAGCATGTACAGACATGGCCTCGGGAACACGGAACCGAAAGGTTAAACACGAGTCATATGAATGATATGATCAACACTGAGTTGTTCACCATTGAAGCTACATCATCTCACGTGATGATCGGTGGTGGTGTAGTGGATTTGGATCGTGTGTCACTAAACAACCGGAGAGATGTTGAGTTTAGTGGGAGTTCATATATTAATTTGATTAAGTTGAACACTACCACAGAAAGGGCTATCAGTGGCGCACCAAATTGCAATTCTGTGGCGCACCCCCAGGTTTGCTGGGTGCGCCACAGAATTCTCGCCACAAAAATATTTTCTGTGGCGCACCTGGCTTGGTGCGCCACAGAATTCTCACATTTCTGTGGCGCACCAGGCCAGGTGCGCCACAGAATTCACATTTCTGTGGCGCACCCACCCACCGTGCGCCACAGAAATATTTCTGTGGCGCACCCCTCTTCCATGCGCCACAGAATTTTTTTGAATTTCAAAAAAAGGGCGGCCAGATCTAGATCTGGATCTGACCAGATCTAGATCTGGTCGCCGGAATTTCGTTTCGTTTCATTTTTTTGGAGGCCGTAGATGGGTGGAGGAGGGAGTCGCCGGAGGTTGGTGGAGGATGGTGGTCGCCGGAGTTCGCCGGAGTTCGCCGGAGGTGGAGGAGGAGGTCGCCGGAGTGGAGGAGGAGGTTGCCGGAGTGGAGGAGGAGGTTGCCGGAGTGGAGGAGGAGGAGGTCACCGGAGTGGAGGAGGAGGTTGCCGAAGTGGAGGAGGAGGTCGCCGGTGGTGGAGGAGGAGGTCGCCGGTGGTGGAGGAGGTCGCCGGAGGTGGAGGTCGCCGGGGTGGAGGAGGAGGTCACCGGAGGTTGAGGTCGCCGGGGTTGTGGAGGTGGTCGTTCGCCGGAGTTGTGGAGGAGGTCGCCGGAGGTGGAGGTGGAGGTGGAGGTGGAGGTGGAGGAGTAGAGAAGATGTGGAGAGGAGAAGAAATGGAGGAGGGAGGAGAAGGGGAGAGAAGTGTAGAGGAGAAGGGAAGAGGAGAAAGGAAGAGGAGAAGTGGAGGGAGAAGTGGAGGGAGAGAAGGAGAAAAGGGAAAAGAGAGGGAGAAGGGGGCTGGCGGGATTCGAAATTTTGAATCCCGCCCAATAATTCTGTGGCGCATCCTTGGCATGGTGCGCCACAGAATTATTGGGCGGGATTCAAAATTTCGAATCCCGCCCAATACTTCTGTGGCGCATCCTTGGCTTTGGTGCGCCACAGAATTTTTTTCCCTTTTTTGATTTTTTTATTTTGCTGGGAAAATTCTTCTGTTAGCCATAACTTTTTTTTTGGTTTGGAATTTGAGGATTCTGTGAATTGCTGACCGGGTAAACCCTAGTGCCATCGAAAGACAAATTTTCTCTAGTTTTTTTTAAGGTATTATACGCATTTTTTCGACGTCGTATGCAAAAGTTATGCCCGTTTTAATATTTTTTCACCTACTTTTGGAAAAAAAAGTCAAAATGTGTATTTCAAATTTTTCCTAAGAAATAGACCCTAAACCTTCCCTATATCTGAAAGGATTTTATTTTTTGAATTTTTTATCATTTTATTTCACTAGGTGCAAAACTGAAAATACGATCCACAGGGGGGGGGGTGCGTGGGTGAAAAAATGCTGCAGAATTCTGTGGCGCATGGAACCACATGCGCCACAGAAATGTCACTTTCTGTGGCGCATGTGGACCCATGCGCCACAGAATTCTGCATCATTTTTTCATTGGTGCCAGGCCCACCATATTTCTGTGGCGCATGGGGCCA
This sequence comes from Puccinellia tenuiflora, assembly GCA_012064385.1. Taxonomy (NCBI): domain Eukaryota; kingdom Viridiplantae; phylum Streptophyta; class Magnoliopsida; order Poales; family Poaceae; genus Puccinellia; species Puccinellia tenuiflora. Next base: position 27,492 of record QRDG01002397.1, on the reverse strand, counting down.
GATGCGCCACAGAATTTACCCATATGGACTCCGGTCTCAATGATTACTCATGGGACCCACCAAAATTCTGTGGCGCACCATGGCTGCTGCGCCACAGAAACTCGACATTCTGTGGCGCATGTGGCTCCATGCGCCACAGAAAGTGGACATTCTGTGGCGCATGGGCAAAGGATGCGCCACAGAATGTTCAAATTTCTGTGGCGCATCGACAGCCATGCGCCACAGAATTATTTTTTGTGGCGCATAAATTAAGGGTGCGCCACAGATAGGCAACCTCCCTATAATGCTTTTCCTGGTAGTGGAACTAAAATTGTCATAAACCAGTGTCCTAAAGATGTCTTTGCAAAAATCCTTGTAGATCGTGGGAGACTACAGTAGTATGTTTCTTGCTGAGGAGCTGCGTCTCGATGGGTCAAACTTCATCGAGTGGTACGAACGTATTAGAGAAGTCCTATCAACCAATGATCAGCTCTACGTGTTACATGAACCCTTAGAAGAAAAACCCGATGCTTCTGCAAGTTACAACAAGCGTATGGATTGGCTCAGTCGGAGTAAGACTCACATTTAAGTCAATTGGTTGATGAGTGTCTTCATGAATTCAGACCTGTTCAAACAATTCAAAAACTTGAGTGTCATTGAGACTGTCACTAAGCTAAAGAAAATGTTCATAGCACAAGTGAGAATTGCAAGGTTTGAAGGTCTAGGTGTGTTTCTTTCAACTAAGATGGAAGAAAATGATCGCTTAGAGGAACATCTGAAGAAAATGTATAGGATATATTACACTCTTATGGATGCTTGGGATGTGGAGATGAGTGACGAATTCGCGATAGATGGGTTGTTGCATTCGCTTCATCCAAAATTCAAGAATTGTGTCAGAGACTATGTCAAGGAAAGGGATTCGATCACTTATCCGGAACTGATGTCTCGACTTCGTCAGATCGAAAGGAATCCCGTAGCAGGAGGAGTAGACAATGCAGATGGTATATTTTGATATACTAGTTATAAATATTTAAATGTCCCATTTACACTTGTGGTGAGCTAAGTATTTGATACTTGTGCTGTTTTATGAAAACAGGGCCAGTCGTTTGAGAAGTGCATGGAGGGACTGAGTGGATTTCGCGGGAAGATGGCAATCAAGGAGTTGATGCTGGCGTCATTTCGCTTCTACATTTATCGTTTTAAATTAGAGGATTTGAATGAGTTTTGTAATCGAATTAAGTGTGATCTTAAATTAGTGTGTCTCGGTTTGTGAGATGATCATCTATTATATACTAAAGGTACATGATGGGTTCACCAGAAAAAAGATAGGAATGCTAGAAAATCCCACAAAAAAGCAAAACATCTGGCCGTCCATCCTCCCCACCAAAAATTACAGCCGTGAGATCTTTTAATCTAATCTTCCGGTAACCATCCCGTTCCAGCCCTCCCGACACCATCCTCCAGCCCTTGACCTCTCCCCTCCTCCCTAGCGCCGCCAGACCAACTGCAGCTGTTCTAGAGTCTCGACCTATTCCAACCGTCTGAGATCGATCTCCGGTGGCCAGTTTCGTCTGCCTCTTCCGCCAAAATCCAGGACTAGCTGCCGAGTGTGGCCACAGCTGCTACGCTGAGTACTTTCCGGCGACTTGCAATGGGGCAGAAGATCGAGTCGCGTTGCGAAGCTAGCTGCAGATGAACAGATCGCTCTGTCCTGTAGCCGATGCGAACCTCGCAGTGTACACACGCGATACCTTTGAAGCAAAAGCTAGCTCAATTTGTTGATCTACCGACTAGCTGCAAGCACGTAACAATACGAGATTGGATGTCGACATGCACTGTGACGTGACAGGTAATTTCTTGATCTACAATTGTGGAGGAAAATTGTCCATGAATCAATCCATACAAATTAATTGGTGGTTAGAGAAATCAGTAGGTCGATTCCATTCTTCTCATTCTCTCTTATCTTACTAATGTCCTTTTGTTGATTTTCTGTCCCGCCTAATTCAAGCTGGCCTGATGTGTCAGTAAGCTTCTTGGTTGCAAACTTGCAGTGCTGCTGTCGAGCATTGAACTGGCCGGCCGGTCGATCGATCAAGCTACTATATTTGACAATGGAGGAAGCTAACACAATCAGATGTATATGTACGTACCGAATTATCTCATGTATATATTACTACAACGATGCATATTCTCACATCCCTTGAAAAAAAGGATGCATATTCTTACAAGTACGTAGGCATATGAGTACATTGCTAGCATCGTGCAGGATTAAAACCAGAGCCGGATTGTTACCTTATTTTCGGCACAAGCTCTCTCAACCATGGTAATGCAAAGTGTGTTTATGTAAGAAGCAAATTAAATTATTTTTTGCACATATAAGAATATGCACATTTTGGAAACATCATACAGGAGCAGTGACGACTATATATGATGACCTTCAACAACATGGAAGCAATTCATTTGTATTAGCTCATCTTTTTGGTTTTCTTTCATGATATCTATTAGAATTCTTATATTTTTAATTTATCACACTGTCCAAAGTTTAGTTGGAACTTAGAAGTCATAAGGACACTTTCAGAGATTTCATTTGGATGTTGAAATTTACTTCTACTAAATTTCTCTGGAAGCTGAGAAGCAAAGGGTGAAGGACATGATATGGTGACATAAAATGTTTTCCAAACTTACATCCCTCAAACCTGTGTAAGTCATTTCTACCGCCCAAATTTTACATTTGTTTTTCTTTGGATCTACAATGTCTTTTTTCATTACCGACGCCATGCAGTACCACTCATATTTATAATGTACATTATTAAAGTGTTTGTGAGGTTGAGTCCAGTAGTAGATAACTAAAACAAGAGTGACGGACAAGATGTTCTTATACAAAATATGGACTCAATCAAATAAAATTGTAAAACAAAAACCAACCTGTTGTTTTGAATGTATAATGTACAGTTGAATACTTGATTGATTCAAATACATAATTTCTCTTATGACTATTCATTACTTGCCTTTACTGTTTGCAATACATCCAGATGCTCCTCAACTAGGATCTTAGAATGATGACTGAAGTTCAATTACCGACTACAAAACTTTGATTGTTCTTGCAGCCCAAACCCAAATTTTAGTTGTTTCATCTCAACCTTAATATGATATGGGACAATTTCAAGTATAAACTATCGAGATTCCTCAAACATTGACATGTTAGTTCACACAAAAGTAGGTTGAAATCTCTTCTAGACATTGTTTTCTTTTTACAACACATGGACTAACTAAAATTAAGGGTCAAACTACTGATTGCGCATTAATTATATCATTCTAGCTATTGCCATAAAAATTATACTTTCCTTGGAATATCCTCTTTTGCATGAGATGGAAATGAGGAATTACAGAGATATCTAATTAAAAAACAGTCTAAAAAAAGGATTTCCAAAATAGATCATAGATGGCATGAAATGCTGGGACCAAGAATTCATTCCGCAGGACTGATCCTTTTCAATCCATTTCTGAAGCACCCTTCAGTACTAAATAGCACTAGGTGGCAACAGATTTGTGTCATCGATCATGGGCTTCTAAAGACGAGGCAAGTACATTTTATCTTATGTTATTGATGCATTGGCATAGAAACTTTGATAACATCTAATACCTCTTTTAGTAAAAGGATGCCAGTGAAAGCACGATCGTTGGATTCGACAGCACACAAAGTGGTTCAGCAGCAACAAAACTCGGAAGCCGCTAGCTGCAGTGTACAGGAACGGGCTCAGGGTTTTCGTGGCCAAGCTGTTCAACAATCTCACCCTAATGATGCACAGTAATCTCAAGGTTCATTCCCCTACCACAAACATCTTAATTACCTAGGGCAAGACTTTCTAATGATCTTGCAGATGTTGTACTATTCGGCGTACACAAAAAATCTACACGGACTGCACTAAGTTGATGCACGTGTTATCTAGGTTTTTTCAAACATTTCAGAGGTTCTTGTGAGGACTTCCATTATGATTTGTTCAGCCGTAGGTAGTTTTTAATCTGCGCGCAGTAGATAGTTGAACGGTAGAACCCATGACCGCTGATATTTATTAACCTGTGCCAGGATCCTTTTAATCAGTAGAATTTCTTGCTTTTGTATGTTTTGGCGTTCCTTAGTTGCTTGGAAATTAATATTGGTCTACTACTTTGAAAAGGCCATTAGAGATTATTGTATTGTAATATTTCGAAAATACAGACTTTGAATCTTCGTGCAGTGCACACATCTGGTATTTTGGGTTTTGTGAATTCTTGCCTTTCTGTTTGGCCATTAAATATTGTTCTATTATTTTTAAATGGCCATTACAAATTATCCGGTTGTAGTATATTTTCAAAAGAAGGACTTGGAATCCTTGATGCAGTTCATGCATCTGGTATGGCATTAGGCCTGAAGATGCTGGTCAGTCCAATGGATGCCTTTTTTTCCCTTCTTTTGTTGTATTAAGATATTGGTATTTGTTTTGCGATGATTCTCTTGCTCCAATTTAATTTAGGAGAAAATGATTCATGTATGTCTCTTGGTCAGTTAACGCTTGCTCAAGTAAGTAGATTCTACTGCTAAAATTGTAGTTGCACATCTACCTATTCTGCATCATATCAAGTTCACATATCCTTTGGTAGTTTAAAATGGTCTTATATTTATTAACACAGAAAATGAGTCCAAATTTACTCTTATTTAAATTCCGCACTCTGCCAGGGGGTTTCTATGCACCCACAGTAGCTCATGTATGTCGAAACATCATGCAAATTTGGTTCAGCTCGGAGTGATCAGTGATTCAACTTCTTGGATGATGTATTCTTTTCGACTAACATGTTGCAATCAATTCTATTATTTTTTTGTTTCTTCACCGAATCTGAAGGAGAGAGGTTCTGCAACATACTCCCTTCCTCCTATATTGGTAGTAATAACATCTTATATTATGGGACTGAGGGAGTAGCCTTTTACGTGAATAATCTCAAAAACACATTTGTCTTGTATCTGCAAAAAGAAATTAGTTTTAGTATACAATCACTGAATTCTATACCATGGAATGACCTCAAAAAATTGTAGCCAAGTGTCAACCAAGGAATGCTCAAAAGTGCATTTTCTTATGCTTATAATACAATCGAGGAGAGGCTGGTAATTGGTGACTCTGTGCTTATGCAATAGAAGATTGCAAGGTTATTCACTATCGGAGAATTGGTTTAGGTCTTGCACTATTGGAAAGTATTTCCTATATGGACGTGAACAATTCTGTGGAAGATTGCATGGTCAATTGGCTTGGAGTTTTCTGATGTTGGCATCAAGTGACAAAACTTTCACCTGGAGCACTATTATGAGGTTATTACACGGTGACTCGGGTCAGCTTCTTTGGACCACCACCAAGATGTTATTTTCGCTTCCTTCCTGCATGATGGAATCATTTCAACTTGATTGTAACACGCTATGTAAAAGTTCTATGTTGCATGCGTAACATACACCGATTTTCAAAAAAAAAATCACTTGCCGTATGATCCAATGGTTAATCTAGATGTAGTCTTGAGGTCAAGCATAGATTAATAAGGGAAGGATTATCACGGCTCCTCCTCTATACATAGCTAGGAAGAACAGCAAATAGTAAAATACCAAGCATATAAAAGAAATATAGTAAATTTGGTATTAGCACATAATTATATGATTTCAAATAAGTTTGCACATATTTTAAGGAACTTCCAGTTTGTGACAATTTGCCATCTGCCTTATCTGCTGCTCAGTGACTGTGTTCAACTGGAGTACACCATGTTCACCAACGGAACCTTGGGAAACATGTGGCGAGCTCAAGAGCATTGTACTTTGACAGACTTGCCATTTAAGAGATGTATTCAACTCCTTCCTCTATTCTTAGTTATAGTTAACTTGGTCATGTAAAGTCTTTGAAACATTTCAATAATAATCTATCCGAACAATCTAATATGGAAATAACTATGAATTAATGAAGTATCTAAACAATCAGATATGCAGTTTTTGTTCTCGATGTACTCTACTGTGGCTTAATGAAAAAGGCCAGATATATTGTATTAAAGATACATGTGTCCATTATAGTTACATATAGAACGATAATGTAAAGGAATAATCAAAATAATACTAATATGTACAAACAAAAATTGACTATTACCTCCAAAAAATGTTTGCCAATGAAACTATCTTACGAAGAAGGAAAGGTCAAAATAAAAACTATCCATAGGAAAATAATTCATATATATATTTTTAGTTATGATAAATGTATGATGTTAAGTTTATAGTACATGGATGGTCAACACAGATTTCATACCAGATTGTTAAGATGTTGCCCCGCGTATTTACTTTAGGTAAGTGGTTGTTCTGTTTTCATGAGTAATCATTTTTGGAGATCACGTTTCGATTATGAGATTATTGTCCTTTGCTAGATTTAAACGATAATTAGTTAAACACTTATAAAATAAGGACATACTAAAAATATCCTATACTTAATGATAAGTTTTGTTTTAATTGTACTATTAGTGCTGAAGAGCATCTTGATGCGCATCACTAAGTAGTGTGATTAAAAATGCCATGAGTTACTGAAAATAAACACAAGTGTTGGTTGTATTTTTCAGTGAATAAAAGACATCATTATTTTATCATGAATGAGTAAATAGGAGTTTTTATTCATGTCATGATGAGACCTTGGAAGTAAAGGATATTAAGTTAACAAGATAATTGAGTCCTTTCGATTTGATCAAAAGAGACAAAATATTTGAGTTATTGTTTAGTATGAAGACTTGTGACAAGCGTTATCACAAATTACAATATTTAGAGATTATTCAAAAGGTGTTTTGATAAACCTAAAGTTTTGTAGTCACATTGTGTTTTGACATTATGTGGTCATAAAGAAGGGTTTTAGTTTTAAGGTTTTATTTGTATCATTTAGATTTATTTTGATAACACTCTGTTTAAATAAAGGATCTATTTAATGATTTGCATTTCGCATATGAGTTATGTGAAATAGTGGTTTCAATAATTATGAGATAATTAAAAGACCAAAGCAAATGGAATTTTGTAGAATATTCATACGAGATTATGAATAGAGATTCCACAATGTGAGACTAAAAGGAACAAACCAATGTGTTTGGTTATGTTGTGTATTTTAGTGGTTTTATCGTGAAATGGTTTCATGGATAAAAGAATTGTTGGAATAAATTTAGAAAGCTTAAACCTTGCATGTTTATGTATCAAGTGGCACATATGTAAAGTGCTATGTTGGTTAAAACTTGACACATAAAAGGTTTCAATGATGGTGATCATTGATTTTTGGTTTAGCTTGTCTAAAGAGAAGTAGGGTTCAAGAATATGAATTTTGTCAAAAGTTGCAAAATAATATTCATGATTTACTTGTCATGTTTGGGAAACAAGACATACCTGCAAAACTACAAAAGAAGAAATAGAAATTTTAAATACGAAAGTGACTAAAAGTCATTCTACTTTAAGTTTAAATCATAAAGTAATCGTTACTTGGTTTTGTGAAAAGAATGTTTCACATATTTATTTTGCAAAGAGTTTGCTTGGAATAAATAAAACTTAGAGCTGGCAAGGTGCTGGCGTTTCGTATATGAGTTCTCGAATCTTAAGAGTTAAGAATTTTGGAGGAGTCCAAAGTGTCGAGAAAGTGCATATGAAACTTGTCGGCATAGTGGAAACCAGGGTACCACGGGCCGGCCTGCCAGGGCCCACAAGATTCTTTGGATGATTTTCGCTAAGGGCCAGGCTCTCCAAGCCTGGCGAGCTTCGCGAGGATTGTCCCCTCGCGAAGGGTTTTTCTCCTCGCCAAGGATTCTCTCCCTTGGCGAGGGATCGCTCCTCGACAAGGTGTCTCCGACGCCGCCCGCAATTCTGCTGAGGACCAAGCTGAAGGGCTTGGCGAGGCTTTTCGCCTCGCGAAGCGCCTTCCTCGTGAAGCAATCTCTCTGCCCCCGCGGCAGAGCGCACATGGGCTCTGCGCCATGTGCAGAGTGACGCGCGTGCCTACGCGCGATGACGACGACGCCGCAGTTGCCGTTTCCATGTATAAAGCAGTCAACAAAGCGGAGCCAAGCAAAGCGGACAACGAGTATTGCCTCTTTGGTCACAAGGGAATAGTCTGCAGCTACGCTCCAAGGACGACGTCACCGTGGGTCACCTCCCACCTCGGCAAGCGCCAGCCCACCGTCCCTGCTATGGACCGCGTCCACGAGTTTTACCTTTATGGTGGACTTCACTTTTACGGTGCACCGCGCCTCCTCCTTCGTCGCCATGTGGTAGCCCTTCCCGCCCAAATGTTTGGGCGGAAGAGGTCCGAGACGCCTATAAAAGGAGGAGGAGCGCACCCTAGCAAAGGGTTCGATCTTCGGTTGGTGCAACCCTACTCGACCAAACCCTAGATCTGAGGACTAGCAAGTAGCCATTGTTAGCCACCTCGAGCTCGACAAGCTCTCCTTGTACTGTGAACTCTCCAAGCAGTGCAATATACAAAAGCAGGACGTAGGGGTTTTACCTCCACAAGAGGGCCCTGAACCTGGGTAAGACCGTGCGTTCCATCTCTGCAGTGCTGTCCCACAGCGAGTCCGACGAGCACCGTCGCCGGAGCACGTTGAGGGTTGTTTGATTCCGTGTTCAGCCCCTTACTCGATCCTTCTCGAGACAACCCCCAGTTCCTGGGACAGTTCTCCGACAAAACTGAGTGAGATCTAATTAAGATATGTGGTGACATATATTAAGTTAGAGCAGAAATTAATTTCCATAATCAAAATATGTGGTGACATATGTTTGAGTGGGAACTAGTTAATCATGGTCAAATATAAAGATAACATATTTCTGAGTGGGAGCCACAGTGTTTTCACAATTTAATATGTGTATGGTGTATATTTGAGTGGGAGTTTACAACATAGTGTTTGAATGAAATGGAGATTTCATAAATGTTGTAAATGTTGTCATGGACCAATGCATAACTTATGAAGTTAGTTTGAACGTCAAATGTTCATGTAGATGAATGTATCTATGAAGGATAGATAAGTTTGATAAACATTAAAGTCAGATGTTTAACCTAAATAGTTTGAAGGAGTTCAAAATGGAAACAAGAGAAGAATGGTTCATCTCATTGTAACATATAGGTGAAACATTGAGTTAGAGAACTCAGTACAAAATTGATGGTTGAAGGATATGTTGGAATTCAATATGAATTGTTCATAGGTCTCAACATATAAGAACCATGTGTTTGTATATGATGATATGTGACCCAAGTTCTTAGTTGTAAGAACATGATGAATGAGGAGTCATTTTTCATGAATTTGAGATAAATTTAGAAAATGGTGGACTTGGTTGAAGTCATAAAGCCAGACTAAATTGGAGATCTTTTAGAGTCAAAGCAGCGCAGCGAAAGCATGATCGGAAATATCGAAGTGCAAAGTTACACTATCGATTTGTTGAGTCTACAACATATAGGAGTATATGATTAATTCAAGGATTGAAATAAGATATAATATTTTGGTTTGAGAAAGTTGTTTCAAGATCGAGTGAGTTCCAGATGCATATGTTATGGGAAAGTCCATTTGACTGATCATACATATAGGCATAAAAGGATATGAATATCTCACTCTATAACCAAACATATTATATGCATTATATGAGTTTTATCATGGGATGATAGGAAGTTTATCATGTGATGATAAAGTAATGTCAAATTAGGTGACAGTTACATTGTTTGCAAAGAACATAAAGAGCTGTAAAGTACAGAGCACGGACAGAACCTCTTCCACAAGCAAACATGATCAGCACTGAGACTTCATGAGTGAGACTCCATGGGTGTTGAATCGCGGATATGTAACTAGATTATTGACTCTAGTGCAAGTGGGAGACTGTTGGGAATATGCCCTAGAGGCAATAATAAAATGGTTTATTAAGCCTATTCACGTTTATGATAATAGTTTATTATCCATTCTATAATTGTATTAAATGGAAACATAATACATGTGTGGAATATAAACACCCGGAGTCCCTAGTGAGCCTCTACAGGACTAGTTCGTTGATCAATAGATAGTTAGAGTTTCCTAACTATGGACTTGTTATAGTCACTTGATAACATAGTCATATCATTAGGAGTAATGGTGTGATGGACATGACCCAAATAAAGAGTTGCAATTAATCATGTTACAAAAGTTTTGTTGTCAACACTTTTAATATGCCAAATATAGTTTCCTTAGACCATGAGATTATATCACTCCCGTTCACCGGAGGAATACTTTGTGGACATCAAACGTCACTTCGTAACTGGGTGATTATAAAGGTGGCTTTCAGGTATCTCCGATGGTGGGTTGTTGGGTGATATGAATCGAGAATGGAATTTGTCCCTCCATGTGACGGAGAAGATATCTCCAGGCCTTCTCGGTAATATAGCATTAAAAGTCTGCAGACATGTGATTAGGTTGTAATCACCGGGATCCTATATTATGGACGAGTAAAGAGAACTCGCCGGTAACGAGATTAAACTAGACATGGGGATGTCAACGATTATATCTCGGGCAAGTAAAATATCGTGAGACAAAGGGAATCATATATGAGATTAATTGAATCTCCGGCATCGTGGTTCAATCGAGAAAAGGTTTTCGTTGAGTGTATAGGAATTAATATGGACATCCCGGTCCCGCTATTAATTATTGATATGATCATGTCTATGCATTCTCGAACCCGTAGGGTCACACACTTAACGTTCCGATGAAATTAGGTTTTGCGATGAATTAAATGATGAAGTGAACGAATGGTGATTCGGAGTTCCGGATAAGATCATGGACATCATGAGGAGTTCCGGAGGAGTCCGGAGAATAAGATTCATATATGGAAAGTGGTTTCCGGAGGTTTCGGAAAAGTTCCGGAAATTATTTATAGGGTACCGGAAGGTTCCGGAATGTTCTAGAAGGTTCTAGAAGTGGGACCACATATTGTATGGGGCCCACATGGACCAAAGGGGTGCTGCCACCACCTAGGTGGGGCGCACCACCTAAGGCCCACATGGGCTGGTGCGGCATAGGAAGGGGGGGAACCGTTCAGCTGGTCGGTGCCCCTTTTCAGCTTTGGTGACGCCGTTCCCCTGCCGTGGACCGCGTCCACGAGTTTTACCTTTATGGTGGACTTCACTTTTACGGTGCACCGCGCCTCCTCCTTCGTCGCCATGTGGTAGCCCTTCCCGCCCAAATGTTTGGGCGGAAGAGGTCCGAGACGCCTATAAAAGGAGGAGGAGCGCACCCTAGCAAAGGGTTCGATCTTCGGTTGGTGCAACCCTACTCGACCAAACCCTAGATCTGAGGACTAGCAAGTAGCCATTGTTAGCCACCTCGAGCTCGACAAGCTCTCCTTGTACTGTGAACTCTCCAAGCAGTGCAATACACAAAAGCAGGACGTAGGGGTTTTACCTCCACAAGAGGGCCCTGAACCTGGGTAAGACCGTGCGTTCCATCTCTGCAGTGCTGTCCCACAGCGAGTCCGACGAGCACCGTCGCCGGAGCACGTTGAGGGTTGTTTGATTCCGTGTTCAGCCCCTTACTCGATCCTTCTCGAGACACCCCCAGTTCCTGGGACAGTTCTCCGACATTTGGCGCGCCAGGTAGGGGGCTGAGGCGCGTCTTCATCCTCGACACAGCCATGGCCGGTTCTCGTGCCGAACGTCTCGCTCGCCGGACGGCTAGCGCCGCCACCGCTCCCGCAGGCCGCCCGCGCGGCCGCCCGCATGGGAGCTCTGCTCCGGAGCGCCGTGTCGACCCCGAGCCCCGCATCGAGCACCCGGACGACGACGACATCGACCACGCTGAGGACGACCTCGGCGAAGAGGAGACCTCCTCCCTGCACCCGTCGCGGGACCGTGCTGCCTCCTCGCTGGGCCGCCCTGCGCCCAGCCCGGCGACTGCGCTCCTCATGGCGCAGGAGCTGCTGCAGTACCGCCCCACGCCGGCGGCTCAGGAGGCCTGGCTCAACCGCGTTGCCGAGCTCATCGGCGCCGCTCGCGCCGCGGCACCCGCACCGTCTCGCTCCCTGGTCCCTTCTGCGCTCGTGGGGGACGTGGCGCACGGCGCACCTCCCGCGCCTCCTCATCAGCCCGCGCCCACTCTAGCTCCACCGGTTCCACCGCAACCTGCTCCAGCGGGGGCTCCTCCTCGCGACGGCCGCGCTGCATCGCACGCGTCGTCGCCATATGACTGCCAAATCGTGCAGCGAACCCCTGAGGACGCACGCGTGAGCATCGAGCGCGGGCAGGAACGCCGCAACCGCGCCGTCCAGGACGTCGCCACCGCCGGGCGCCACCTCCGTGCCACCCTCGCCAACGGCACGGTCACCTACGGCACGACGACCGCGTTTACTCGCAGCCTCCGTCGCGTCGTATGGCCGGTCAAGTTCAGGCCGGACTTTCCTCCGCGCTACGACGGCAAAAACAACCCCCTGGAGTTCCTGCAGCTCTACTCTCTGGCCATCCAGGCCGCTGGGGGCGACGACAAGGTCATGGCGAACTGGTTCCCCATGGCCCTCAAGGACTCCGCGTCCTCATGGCTCACCAACCTCCCCGCCGAGTCCATCAACACTTGGGAGGAGCTCTGCCGGTGCTTCGTTGCCAACTTCAAGGGCACGTACGAGCGCGGCCTCACCTACAACGACCTCCGCGCCGTGCGTCAGAAGCCCGGCGAGACCCTCCGCAAGTACATCCAGCGCTTCAGCCAAGTGCGCAACAAGATCCCCAACGCCACCGACGCACAGGTCATTTCGGCCTTCCAGGCTGGGGTCACAGACGTGCGGATGCTCGAGAAGCTCGGCATCCACGACAACATCACCACCGTCGTCAAGCTTTTCGACCTGGCGGACAAGTGCGCCAAGGCTGAAGAGGGCCGCTTGTTCGTCAAGAATGAGCCAGGGGACCCCACCGAGGGGTCCAAGAAGAAGAAATCCTCCGAGAAGCGCAAGACTACTGCGGTCCTCGCGGCAGAGCCCGACGCCAAGCAGTCTCGCCAAGCTGCCACTCCAGCCGCAGGACCTGAGAAGAAGGACGATCGTCCCTTCTGCATCTACCACAACAGGCACTCTCACGCCACCGAGGACTGCTTCGACATCAAGAGGCTTCGCGAGGCAAACGGAGGCCGCGACGGCCGCGGGGGGCGACGCTGGAACAACAACTACAACGACAACTACCAGCAGAACCCCCAGGCCAACGCTGCCCAGCCCGCAAACGACAACCTGCCTGCCGAGGCTGACGAGGGCAACCAGGTGCCTCGTGGAGCCGCTTGCATCCTTGGCGGGGCTCAGGCCCCTCGCTCCAACCGCCACTTCAAGCAACTCGCTGCTAGATAGTGGGTTCATGCCCCCTTTTGTTCCTGGGCACGAGTGACAGAAACGTCTAAGGGTGAGGGTGTGCTATTGATACTAAGGGTAAAATAGCGGTGTTAATGTCTCTTTTGATATTAGTATTGCTTACTTCATACACTTTACTTAATGCAATTGTCTGTTGCTTGCAACTTAATACCGTTGGGTGACAGGCTAGATAGCGATCCCATGGTGGACTTTTTAGACAAAGACGCAGTTGGACTCAACGGTCTTTGTTCCTTGTCGTGATGCCTCCATAAATATTATCATGTCCTTTTTGTCATAGCTAAATTGGGTTTGTGTCATGATCTTGTCAATTGCCTAGCTGTAATTCATTCACCCATCACATGCATATTTTATTACTTGAGAGACTGCACTAGTGAACCCGAGGTCGCAGCAGCCCTCCCTGGAGTCGAGGCCTCCAGGCCCCTCAAGTGGTCCCAATGCCCCATTACATTCGACTCCGGCGACCACCCCAAATCTACTTCAACCGTTGGCACCATCCCGCTGGTCTGCACCCCCACCATCAACAACATCGCTGTCTCTAAGACGCTCATTGATGGGGGTGCTGGCCTCAATGTCATCTCCGTCGAGACATTCGAGAAGCTGCAGGTGCCCTACGAGCGGCTCATGCCTACCAGGCCCTTCTCGGGAGTGACAGAGGGTCTTACCACCCCTTTGGGGCAGGTGAGGCTCGCCGTCACTTTCGGCACCCAGGCCAACTACCGCACCGAGCTGATCGATTTCGACGTCACGCACATCGGCCTACCCTACAACGCCATACTCGGCTACCCCGCCCTCGCCAAATTCATGGCGGTGACCCACCACGCCTACAACCTCGTCAAGCTCCCTGGCTCGGGTGGCACCATTGTCATCCGCGGCGTGGTCTCGGATGCCCTGTACGCTGCGCAAGCGGCCTACAAGGCTGCCGCGGTGGCGTCACCCGCTGACGAGGACGAGGAACCCCTCCCGAGGCCCCCCGCGAAGAAGAAGCAGCTGTTCTCCCAGGAGAAGGCCGCGACAAAGCAAGTGTCTCTGGAGGCAAGCGGCTCGGGGGCTTGTGTCACCATCGGCGCCAACCTGCCTCCCAAATAGGAAAGCGCGCTCGTCGCCTTCCTCAGGGCAAACTCTGACATGTTCGCCTGGACACCGTCAGATATGTCCGGAGTACCGAGGGAGGTGATCGAGCACCACTTAGCCGTGTGTCCAAACGCACGCCCCGTCAAGCAAAAAGCGCGGCGCCAAGCGCCAGAGAAGCAAGACTTCATCGTCAAGGAAGTAGACAAACTGAAGAAGGCCAGCATCATCAAGGAAGTGGTCCACCCCACTTGGCTCGCCAACGGTGTGGTCGTCCCCAAGCACACCGGAGGGAGCCGCCTCTGCATCGACTTCACCGACCTCAACAAGGCCTGCCCCAAGGACCCCTATCCCCTCCCGAGGATCGACCAGATCGTAGACTCCACCGCCGGCTGCGCACTCCTCTGTTTTCTGGATGCCTTCTCTGGTTATCACCAGATCAAGATGGCGAAGGAGGACGAGGAGAAGACAGCATTTCTCACCCCTTGCGGTGTGTTTTGCTACGTCTGCATGCCTTTCGGTCTGAAGAACGCTGGCGCCACTTTCCAGCGCCTCATGAGGATCGCCTTGGGAGCTCAAATGGGGAGGAATGCAGAGGCCTACGTCGACGACATCGTCGTCAAGACCCGCGAGAAGGACACGCTTATCCAGGACCTCGAGGAGACCTTTGCCAACCTGCGCAAGGTCAACATCAAGCTGAACCCCGCCAAGTGCATCTTCGGGGTCCCTTCAGGCAAGCTCCTCGGGTTCCTGGTATCCCACCGCGGCATTGAGGCCAACCCCGACAAGATCAAGGCCATAGAGCAGATGCAGCCCCCTCGTCGCCTCAAGGACATGCAACGCTTAGCGGGATGTATGGCCAGCCTTGGCCGTTTCATCTCCAAGTTCGGCGAGAGGGCGCTGCCATTTTTCAAGATCATGAAGAGGTCCGGCCCTTTCAAGTGGACCCCCGAAGCAGCAAAGGCCTTTGAAGACCTGAAGAAATACCTGGCGAGCCCACCCATCATGGTTGCCCCACGCCCTCGCGAGCCTCTGAAGCTGTACCTTGCAGCCACTCCTCAGACGGCAAGCGCGGTCTTGGTGGCTGAAAGAGAAGAGCCAGTCCTCGACAAGCAGACCTCCGCCTCGCCAAGCCCAGAACCCCCCGACAAGGAAGCAGCCTCATCAAGCCTCCAGCCCCATGAAAACCTCGCCAAGGACTCCACCGAGCCTGGGGAGGAGCCAGCCGCTGCCTCACCAACGACTACCCTCGTCGAGCACCCCGTGTACTTCGTCAGCACAGTGCTGCGGGATGCTCGCAAGCGCTACCCCATGCAGCAAAAGCTCCTCTTCTCGCTCCTCATCGCCTCCAGGAAGCTGCGCCACTACTTCCAGGGTCACCCCATCAAGGTGGTCACCTCATATCCCCTGGAGCAGGTCCTGCGCAACCCGAACGCGACAGATCGCGTCGCAGGCTGGGGCATTGAGCTACAACCTTTCGAGCTGGAGTTTGACACCACCAGGGTCATCAAGGGCAGAGTGCTGGCTGATTTCATGGCCGAATGGACGGACACGCGCAAAGAAGAAGAGCTTCCAGAGGAGGAGGCTACAGCCTCAGGAGGGACGACACCAAGCCACTGGACCATGCACTTCGACGGCGCCTTTGCGGCCAGGAGTGCAGGGGCTGGTGCCGTCCTCACCTCACCGACAGGCGACAAGCTCTACTACGCCGTCCAACTGTGCTTCAAGGACAACGACAAGGTCTCCAACAACATCGCCGAGTATGAAGGCCTCCTCGCCGGACTCAGAGCCGCCATCGCCCTCGGCATCAAGTACATCCTCATCAAGGGCGACTCCCAGCTCCTCGTCAACTTCTCCAACAAAAGCTACACACCTAAGGACACCTACATGGTGGCCTACCTTGAAGAGGTACGCAAGCTGGAGAAACACTTCAGGGGCATGGAGCTCAAGCACATCCCGCGGGCAGAAAACCAAGAGGCAGATGAAATTGCTCGGCGAGCAGCGAGAAGAGAAGCCCAGAAGCCTGGAGTATTCGAGGAGAGGCTCACCAAGGCCTCGGTCAAGCAACCTGTGGTCAGCATCAGCATCGACGAGGAGCTCCCACCTGCCCCATCAAGCGGAGCACCAAATTGTGGGTTGCCCTCGGGCGATCGCTTGCTGCTGACTCTGGTACGACAAGACACTGGTTGGATCGACGAGATCAAGAACTACCTGCAGAACCAAGCCCTCCCCGAGGACGACGCAGAGGCCGAGAGAATCGCTCGCCAGGCCAAGTCCTATTGCCTCCACGACGGAGACCTGTACCGCAAGCGACCCAATGGGGTTGCGCTGCGATGTGTCCCTGCCGAGGAAGGCCGCCAGCTCATCAACGACATACACAGCGGCGAGTGCGGCCACCACTCTTCCTCGCGCACCATTGCAGGCAAGGTCTTCCGGAGTGGCTTCTACTGGCCCTCAGTGCTTCAAGATGCTGCCGAAATCGTCCAGTCCTGCGACGCATGCCAATTCCACGCCAAGCAAATCCACCAACCCGCGCAAGGACTCCAGACGATCCCGCTCTCCTGGCCGTTCGCGGTCTGGGGGCTGGACCTGCTGGGACCCTTCCCGCGAGCGCTCGGGGGCTACCGCTACCTCTACGTCGCCATCGACAAATTCACCAAGTGGCCTGAGGTGGAGCCCGTGCGCACCATTCCGGCGAAGTCGGCGGTAAAATTCATAAGTAGCCTGGTCTGCCGCTTCGGCGTACCCAATCGCATCATCACCGACAACGGCTCACAATTCATCAGTGGCGCCTTCAAGTCCTACTGCGGCAGCATCGGCGCCCAAATCTGCTACGCCTCGGTGGCGCATCCACGAAGCAACGGGCAGGCCGAACGAGCCAACGCCGAGGTGCTCAAGGGCCTCAAGACGAGAAGCTTCAACCGCCTCAAGGCCAGCGGCAAGCATTGGATCGATGAGCTCCCCTCGGTGCTCTGGTCCATCCGCACCACGCCAATAAAGCCAACTGGTGAGACGCCGTTCTCCCTCGTCTATGGCGCTGAAGCCGTCCTCCCCAGCGAGATCACTCATGGCTCTCCACGAGTCTTGGCCTTCAAGGAGGCTGAGGTGGACGAACTCCGCAACGACGACCTGCTGCTACTTGAAGGGCTCCGCCGCAATGCGGCCCTGAGAGCGGCAAGGTACCAGCAAGACCTCCGTCGCTACCACAGCCGCCACATCCGGCCGCGCACTCTCGAAGCAGGAGACCTTGTCCTGAGGAGAATCCTCTCCAGGGCAGGCCTCCACAAGCTCTCGCCGATGTGGGAAGGCCCCTACAGAGTCGTGCACATCGCCAGGCCTGGCTCCGCGTGGCTCGAGACAGAGGACGTCGTTCCTGTCGCCAACCCCTGGAACATCCAGCACCTGCGCAAGTTCTACCCCTGATCGCCACCGGCGAGCAACTTTTTGCATCAAGGAAGAACCACGCGCCGTCATCCTCCACGAGGAAAAAACTTCGGGCTCCCCTCTCTACTATACGTTGCCGCGGGCCGTTCGAGAAGACTCCCAAGCCACCAAGCCTCGGCATGGTAACCTCTTCAGGCACCATATCTTGGCGAGGTGGATCCCCATGCCGGTCATGGTGGAACGCAGGCTAAAAGCCACCCCCGCATAGGGGCCCCCTGAGCTCTCTCTACATGCGTCTGCCTCGGGCACGCCTCTCGAGAGTCTCAGCCACAGAATGTGGACCCCATGCCAAGAGCATGGCGGATTTTTTGTGCTTCTGGCCACGCCAGTGTAATAAACCTATATTTCAGGTCAATTTGAACTCTTGCGCATCGCGCCAACGTATTTTGCGGATTCGGCAAAGCTGTTATTACTATTTTTTCTCGCTCGTATGATCCCTCCTGCGTATCTCACGAGTGGGGGCTAGCAGGGTGCCATGCCACGGGAGCATCCCGGCAGCACCTAAAACCCAAGGGATCCGAGCTCTGAACTGGCGGGTCAGCTCTCATGCATGTCAACTCCCAAGGAGCTCTGAACTCATGGGTCAGCTCCCGCGCACGTCAACTCACCAAGGATCACCAAAACCTTGGTGCTTGTTCTCCTCGTGAGACACACATGAAGGAACCTACGAGCACAAGTTATCTAGCTATCTATTGCTTGCAGGTATGCCTATCTCTTCAAGTGTAGGAAAACAGGCTCTCCAAGCTTCAGGCAACGTCAAAGCGAAAACATCTCGCCAGGAAACCAACACCCTCTCCAAGGCAGAATGCCTCGCTAAGCTAAGTACAAACACTTGGTTGAATTTCCTCTTGCTGGTTTTTGCCCCTCGAGTCTCTTCTCTCTCTCCCACGCCTCATGGGCTGCTTGCACGTCAAAGGGGAGCCCCAAGCATCGCGCTTCGAGGAGCTCTTACTTCTTGAGGCCTCACACACCCCCCGGCCTTGTGGAGCCATGACTCTCACATACCGAAGCGGCGGTGGTGTAGCGCTAAGAGAGGGTCCTAAGATGTAGAGCGAAAAAGACATGAGGAGGAAAGACAAAGGCTTCCCGAGGGACATTCACAAGCACACTCCAATATAACTTAACAAGTTTCTTACAAAGTTTACAATCAAAATGGCTACGATAAATGTGCCCTCTGTACGTCCAGCTACAGGCAAGGAGCTCAAGCCGTCGCGCCTCCTGAGGTGCCTGCTTGGTCCACGGCGGTTTCCGCCTTGTCCAGGGCATCCCCGTCATCGCCTTCGATCACCACTTGGTCAAATTTCTTGGCGAACGCGATGGCGGCCTGCGTGGCGTCCTCCCGCGCCTTGTCGCTGATGGCGCGCGGCGGCGCCATTACGTCCTCAAGATCAAGCGAGGGCTGGAGCCTCACGAGGTTGCTGAAGACGTTGGTGACGGCGACGACTAGGAGGTCGCGACTCTCCTCCACGACGCGCCTATCAAAGCTCTTCGCGACCCCTTCAAGCTTTCCGAGGAATTGCTCGAAGAAATGCGAATATGAAGTTTCGTCGTCGGTCGCCGCGGAGAAGGTGGGGACGTCGATCCTCAGGTCTCTCCCGACCGCGCGCACGCGGCTCACCAAGCTCTGGAGAATGCTCTGGCGCTGGCGCGTCATGAACCGGTCAACCTGGCGCTGGTCCCGTGCTCGCTCCGCCAGAGCCGCGGCCGGCCCCACCTGCTGCCGGAGCTCGTCCAGGTCCCTCTCCAAGGCGAAGGCGTTTCCCTCAGCGCGCGCCTGGGCCTCCCGAGAGACCTCGAGGCAAGAGGTCAACCGCTTCTCCTCCTGCTCGAGCTCCTTGATGCGCTGCTCAAGCTCCTTGCGCTTGGTCTTGAGGCGGTCCTCGTGCTTCGCGACCTTCTCGTCATACTCTTTGGAGAGGCTTTCGCGGACGAGTTTGACCTTGAGGTCAGCCTCTTCTTGGAGCCTCTTCTGCTCCGCCGCGAGGTTGGCCTCGTCGGCGGCCACCCGACCCTCGCGCTCCTCCAGCTGCCCCTCGCGGGTGGCCTGGTCCTTCTCTAGCAGCTGGACCTGCTCCTCGCGCCTGAGCAGCTCTTTCTCCCGGAGGGAGAGCTCCTCCTCACGCCGCACCTGCTCCGCCTCGCGGGGCGCCAGCTGTCCCTCGCGAGCATCAAGCAGCTCGCGGAGCTCTTTCAGGCCGGCCCGGGTGCTCTCGGAGTCGGCAGCAAACTTCTGCTCCGCAGCCGCCAGCTCCTGGTGCTTGGTGGTGGTTTCCTCCTCGAGTGCCTCCCTGGCGGCGTCGAGCTCGTCCATCACCTCCTGCGCCTCCCGCTTGATGCTATCGCGGGTCTCTTTGGCGAAGCGGATCGCTTCCTCGCGCGCCGCCTTTGCCGCCGCGTCCTGCCGGCGGCACATCTCCACCCTCTCGTGGAGAAGAATCCAGGCTTCGCCGAGCCTTGCCCTTTCGTCCGCCAGGGCATCTTCTTCCTTGGCGAGCTGCTCCTCTAGCCCGTCGAGCGCTCGCCGCGCCCGGTTGAGGATGATCCGGCGATGGGCTGCTTGACGCTGCGGTGCTTGCAGCGCCAAGGAGACTCCCGCGCTGCTGCTGGGTGCAGTCCCCTCGATCCTCGTCGAGGCGCCCGGGTCCTGCCTCGGACCCACGACCGCCTCTGGTGCGATCCGGGGGCTTGTGGGGGCGCCTTCTTCGGCGCTCGCCTCGGTTGCCCTCTGGGGGCTGGGCGCCCTCTCGCGCTCAGCTTCAGCGCCAGTGGGCTCCGGCGTCGCCACCGCCTCCTGCTCCACAGGGGCGCCTCCGGCCCCCTCTGCAACGACCGCGTCCGCCGCGGCCTCGGGCGCGTCAGCCCTTCTCGAGGAGGCCTCCTCCTCTGGAGGCGGCTCCACGACGATGTCTTCGTCCACCCTCTCCTCCTCCGTCTCCTGCTGGACGGGAGGGGTTGCCGCCCTGGTTGGCGACGGCGGCGTTGCCTCCGCCCTCGCCTCCCCTGCGCGATGCTCCATCGCTGGAGGAGACGCCGCCCTGGTTGGCGACGGCGCCGCCTCTACGGTCTCCTCCTCCACGCGGTGCTCGACCACGGGAGGAACACCTGCTTGCTGCGGCTCGCCAGCCGCAGGCGTCTCCGCAACGGCGCTGGTGGTCTCTCCAGCCTGGCCGAGCCGCCGCCTCTTTGGCTCCGCAGGCTGCCTGAAAGGAAGCCAAGTTGGAGATCCATCAAGGAGATTTTCTCAGACAAAGCGTCGAGGAAAAAAGAAAGATCAAAGACTTACTCGCCGGCCATCACCCACACCCTCTTCTTCGCCTTAGGTGGCTGGGTGTGGCTTGCTCCGGCCTCCTCCCGGGCCGTTCCTGTCTCCGCGCGAGGGATGTCTCTCGCGGTTGCGGCCCTCCTGTCGTGGACGGCCTTGGAGCGGGGTTCGCAACGCCCTCTTCCGCCGCCGCTCGTCTCCTCCTCCTCGGCGGCGTGCTGGGAGCGGACGACGCGGAAGGCGTCCTCCTCGTCGCCGGAGGAGAGCACCTGGAGGTCCACCTCGGCGTGGGCGCTCCTCGAGGAGCCGGCGCCCTCGCCGACGGGGTCAGCGTCCCTCGAAGCCTCGTCCTCGCCGAGGGGGTCCTCGCTTCTCGTGGCCTCCTCCTCGGCGGACTCCTCAGCCTCCTCAGCCTCCGGAGCCTCATCCATGTACTCCGGCTCCGCCGCCCACGGGTTAGGGCGGGGCCCGCGGTGCCCCGAGGGCACAATTCCCCACTCGTCGAAAGTGGCCATGTGCGCGCGCTGCTCCTCGATGCTTTCCTCGGCAAAGCAGATGAGTGGCTTGGCCGCCTCCTTCTTGGCGGGCGGGATCTCCGGCGACGTGAAGAGAACGCCCATGATCTGGCGTAGCACCTCAGGCGCGAAGCCGTCCCTACTTAGCCGCATTGCGTCCGTCTTGCCGTCGTACCGCCACACCGGCTCGGCGTGCTGTTGGAGGGGAGCGATGCGGCGCCTGGTGAAGTCCTTTGCCACCATCTGGCCGGTGACCCCTGCCTCGCGGATGCGTCGAATATACTCGTACACCACGTCAAGCCTCGAGCCCCTGAAGTCCGCGCTCGCCCAGCGCGCCCACTTCCTCGGGGGCCCCTCGGGCACCTCCAGGAGAGGGTGTGTGGCCTTGGCGTCGACGAAGAGCCACTTCTCGCGGAACTTGTCCACCTTCTTCGTCACCTTGGTGACGGCGTCCTCACCGCACCAGGCGATGGGGATGTAGTTCTCGCTCCTGGCGTCGGCGATGCGGAAGGAGACGCACCCAAGCCGCTCGCCCTTGGTGGAGTTCCGAAGAGAATAGAAGCTGCAGAAGAGCGCCACTGAGGGACGGACGCCGAGGTAGGCCTCGCAGAAGTGGGCGAAGATGGCAAGGATGAGGATGGAGTTGGGATGAAGATGGAGCAGTTGGATCTGGTACACCTCCAAGATCGCCAGGAGGAAGTCGGAGAATGGTGGCACCAGACCGGCGTAGAGAGTGTGGAGGAAGATGGGGTAGAAGGCCTCGGTGAGTCTGCTACCGGCCGGCCTCATTTCAGTGGCACCGTGCTCGTTGGTTCGCGCCGCCGCCAGGTGGCGCACCGTCGCTATCGTTGCCGCGGTGACTCGCGTCCGCGGCAGTGCTCCCTCGAGAGCAGCGGCGCGCGCCATCGCCGCGGACGTGCCCGCCTGCGCCGTGGCCTTGCCCTTCGGGTCGGTGGCTGCTTTCTTGGGCGCCATCGGTCGCCGGAGAAGAAGAAGAGTACTCTGGAGATTGGAGCTCTCTGGAGAGATTGGAGGCGTAGGGAGAAATGTGCGGAGGAGTTATGGGAGAAGTAACGGGCGCTGCCTGCGCGCCCAGGCTTTATTGACCGGCTCCCGAGTCGTGGCGGGCCCCGCCACGTCGCCCGTTGGAGCCGAGCAGGTCGTGACCGCGGGTGCAACCGCTGCGTGCCACGTGTCGCGGCCCTGTCAGGCATCTTTGGCCCCTCGACGCTTCGCCTTCGTCATGGGCCTCGGTGTGCCCGTCGCGGGCCCGGGGGCTACTGTCGGCACAGTGGAAACCAGGGTACCACGGGCCGGCCTGCCAGGGCCCACAAGATTCTTTGGATGATTTTCGCTAAGGACCAGGCTCTCCAAGCCTGGCGAGCTTCGCGAGGATTTTCCCCTCGCGAAGGGTTTTTCTCCTCGCCAAGGATTCTCTCCCTTGGCGAGGGATCGCTCCTCGACAAGGTGTCTCCGACGCCGCCCGCAATTCTGCTGAGGACCAAGCTGAAGGGCTTGGCGAGGCTTTTCGCCGCGCAAAGCGCCTTCCTCGTGAAGCAATCTCTGCCCCCGCGGCAGAGCGCACATGGGCTCTGCGCCATGTGCAGAGTGACGCGCGTGCCTATGCGCGATGACGACGACGCCGCAGTTGCCGTTTCCATGTATAAAGCAGTCAACAAAGCGGAGCCAAGCAAAGCGGACAACGAGTATTGCCTCTTTGGTGACAAGGGAACAGTCTGCAGCTACGCTCCAAGGACGACGTCACCGTGGGTCACCTCCCACCTCGGCAAGCGCCAGCCCACCGTCCCTGCCATGGACCGCGTCCACGAGTTTTACCTTTATGGTGGACTTCACTTTTACGGTGCACCGCGCCTCCTCCTTCGTCGCCATGTGGTAGCCCTTCCCGCCCAAATGTTTGGGCGGAAGAGGTCCGAGACGCCTATAAAAGGAGGAGGAGCGCACCCTAGCAAAGGGTTCGATCTTCGGTTGGTGCAACCCTACTCGACCAAACCCTAGATCTGAGGACTAGCAAGTAGCCATTGTTAGCCACCTCGAGCTCGACAAGCTCTCCTTGTACTGTGAACTCTCCAAGCAGTGCAATATACAAAAGCAGGACGTAGGGGTTTTACCTCCATAAGAGGGCCCTGAACCTGGGTAAGACCGTGCGTTCCATCTCTGCAGTGCTGTCCCACAGCGAGTCCGACGAGCACCGTCGCCGGAGCACGTTGAGGGTTGTTTGATTCCGTGTTCAGCCCCTTACTCGATCCTTCTCGAGACACCCCCAGTTCCTGGGACAGTTCTCCGACAAAACTGAGTGAGATCTAATTAAGATATGTGGTGACATATATTAAGTTAGAGCAGAAATTAATTTCCATAATCAAAATATGTGGTGACATATGTTTGAGTGGGAACTAGTTAATCATGGTCAAATATAAAGATAACATATTTCTGAGTGGGAGCCACAGTGTTTTCACAATTTAATATGTGTATGGTGTATATTTGAGTGGGAGTTTACAACATAGTGTTTGAATGAAATGGAGATTTCATAAATGTTGTAAATGTTGTCATGGACCAATGCATAACTTATGAAGTTAGTTTGAACGTCAAATGTTCATGTAGATGAATGTATCTATGAATGATAGATAAGTTTGATAAACATTAAAGTCAGATGTTTAACCTAAATAGTTTGAAGGAGTTCAAAATGGAAACAAGAGAAGAATGGTTCATCTCATTGTAACATATAGGTGAAACATTGAGTTAGAGAACTCAGTACAAAATTGATGGTTGAAGGATATGTTGGAATTCAATATGAATTGTTCATAGGTCTCAACATATAAGAACCATGTGTTTGTATATGATGATATGTGACCCAAGTTCTTAGTTGTAAGAACATGATGAATGAGGAGTCATTTTTCATGAATTTGAGATAAATTTAGAAAATGGTGGACTTGGTTGAAGTCATAAAGCCAGACTAAATTGGAGATCTTTTAGAGTCAAAGCAGCGCAGCGAAAGCATGATCGGAAATATCGAAGTGCAAAGTTACACTATCGATTTGTTGAGTCTACAACATATAGGAGTATATGATTAATTCAAGGATTGAAATAAGATATAATATTTTGGTTTGAAAAAGTTGTTTCAAGATTGAGTGAGTTCCAGATGCATATGTTATGGGAAAGTCCATTTGACTGATCATACATATAGGCATAAAAGGATATGAATATCTCACTCTATAACCAAACATATTATATGCACTATATGAGTTTTATCATGGGATGATAGGAAGTTTATCATGTGATGATAAAGTAATGTCAAATTAGGTGACAGTTACATTGTTTGCAAAGAACATAAAGAGCTGTAAAGTACAGAGCACGGACAGAACCTCTTCCACAAGCAAACATAATCAGCACTGAGACTTCATGAGTGAGACTCCTTGGGTGTTGAATCGCGGATATGTAAACTAGATTATTGACTCTAGTGCAAGTGGGAGACTGTTGGGAATATGCCCTAGAGGCAATAATAAAATGGTTTATTAAGCATATTCACGTTTATGATAATAGTTTATTATCCATGCTATAATTGTATTAAATGGAAACATAATACATGTGTGGAATATAAACACCCGGAGTCCCTAGTGAGCCTCTACAGGACTAGTTCGTTGATCAAGAGATAGTTAGAGTTTCCTAACTATGGACTTGTTATAGTCACTTGATAACGGAGTCATATCATTAGGAGTAATGGTGTGATGGACATGACCCAAATAAAGAGTTGCAATTAATCATGTTACAAAAGTTTTGTTGTCAACACTTTTAATATGCCAAATATAGTTTCCTTAGACCATGAGATTATATCACTCCCGTTCACCGGAGGAATACTTTGTGGACATCAAACGTCACTTCGTAACTGGGTGATTATAAAGGTGGCTTTCAGGTATCTCCGATGGTGGGTTGTTGGGTGATATGAATCGAGAATGGAATTTGTCCCTCCATGTGACGGAGAAGATATCTCCAGGCCTTCTCGGTAATATAGCATCAAAATTCTGCAGACATGTGATTAGGTTGTAATCACCGGGATCCTATATTATGGACGAGTAAAGAGAACTCGCCGGTAACGAGATTAAACTAGACATGGGGATGTCAACGATTATATCTCGGGCAAGTAAAATATCGTGAGACAAAGGGAATCATATATGAGATTAATTGAATCTCCGGCATCGTGGTTCAATCGAGAAAAGGTTTTCGTTGAGTGTATAGGAATTAATATGGACATCCCGGTCCCGCTATTAATTATTGATATGATCATGTCTATGCATTCTCGAACCCGTAGGGTCACACACTTAACGTTCCGATGAAATTAGGTTTTGCGATGAATTAAATGATGAAGTGAACGAATGGTGATTCGGAGTTCCGGATAAGATCATGGATATCACGAGGAGTTCCGGAGGAGTCTGGAGAATAAGATTCATATATGGAAAGGGGTTTCCGGAGGTTTCAGAAAAGTTCTGGAAATTATTTATAGGGTACCGGAAGGTTCCGGAATGTTCTAGAAGGTTCTAGAAGTGGGACCACATATTGTATGGGGCCCACATGGACCAAAGGGGTGCTGCCACCACCTAGGTGGGGCGCACCACCTAAGGCCCACATGGGCTGGTGCGGCATAGGAAGGGGGGGAACCCACTCCTAGTTGGACTAGGAGTTGGGCCCTCCACCCTTTAGGAAAGGGAGCCCAAGGAGGAGTCCTAGATGGACTCCAACTTGGGGGGCAAGGAAGGGGGCCGGCCGGCCCCTACCCAAACCCTAGCCGGCCACCTATAAATAAGGGGGGGGAGGGAGGGGTGCGGCACACCCTTGTGCTGCCTCCCCAAGTTGCCTAGCCGCACCCCCCCCCCTCTCCCATCTAACCCTAGCCGCACCCCTCCTCTCCCGGAGGGCTGCCGCCGCCTCCTCTCCACCAAAGGCTGCCGCACCCCCTAGCCCTAGGGGCTGCGCCACCATCTCCTCTCCCTCTCCTCTTGCTTGGTTTGGCGAAGCCTTGCACGTGGAGATCGTCATCGACACCGGCACAACCGTCGTGCTGCTGAGATCATCAAGGCCACGTCTTCTCGCTTGCGGGATCAAGGAGTCGACGTCTTCATCGAGCCGTACGTGTGGACGCCACGGAGGTGCTGCCCGTTGCTGCACTTCACCGGATTGGATCTCGAGGATAATACATCTCCTCGCGACTAGACGAGTCTAGTTGCGGGGATCGACTAGCCAACCCCTGCACCGACAAAACGCGTTTGTTGATCTTTAAGGGTAAGAGATTGGATCTCACCTTCGCTATCTTCATCTCGTAGATCAAGATCCTTGGGGTTTATTCCGCTTGCCGCGTAGGAAATTTTTTTGTTTTCCATGCTGCGACCCCGTCAACTTGGGGATCCCGATTCATTATCGGAGGCTCACAAATGTTGAATGGAAGTTGGTGGAGGAAAGACTTCAGATTCGGTTAAATAGTTGGAAAGGTAAACTTCTATCCCTCGAGGAAGATTGGTTCTCATTAATTCAGTACTGACAAACATGGTGCTGTATATGATTTCCTTCTTCCAATTGCCCAAAGGGGTCTTGAAAAGATTGGATTATTTCCGTTCAAGATTCTTTTGGCAAGGGGATAGTGAGAATAAGAAGTATCGACTGATTAAATGGAGTGTGATTTGCCGGCCAAAAGACCAAGAAGGGCTGGGTGTTCATGGCCTTGAGGTCAAGAATAGAGCCTTGCTTGGTAAATGGTTATTCAAACTTCTTTCTGAAGATGGAATTTGGCAGACACTCATAAGGAGGAAGTATGTGGGGGACAAAGCTGTATCCCA